>JANPWX010010823.1:0-13460 GCA_024734555.1 Trochalopteron elliotii
CCGCACTACGGCCGCCGCACCTGAGCTGACCGGGGGAGACCCCAGACCGGCCTGTCTTAAACTTGACTGGGGGCACAGTGAAAGGACGGGGGGTGGCCCATCCCCTCCTGTTGCCGCAGGGGCCGCTCGGGCGAGCAACCCGCGGAACCTTCCATGCGTTGAAATTTACATTTGAACAAATTTACCCTCCCTCCAAAGGTAGGAAAAAAAAAAAGGAAGAAAGGTTTCTCGGGCATAAAAGGACAGGAGAAAGGTGGATTGCAGTCTCTGCGGCTGCACAGCTAAAACAAAAAAAAAAGTCTCCCGAGCTCCCCACTGGCCCCTTAAAATAGTTCCCTTCGAGGTGTCCCGGCTAGACATGGATCTCTGCTTTTCTTTTGCTGTGAAGTCTTTCTCTCACTGTGCGCAGAGCTCAGCCCGGGGCTGGACGCGGAGCGCTGCCGACCCGGGTCCGGCCCGGGGGCCGAGCGGGACCGTCATGCACCGCGGCGGGCGAGGAGCAGCGGAGCCGCCGGGGCCGTCAGGTTTTCCTCGGACACCCACCTGGGTCGTGTCTGCGTTGCTCCGGACCGCGCCAGGCTTGGAAAAGGTGCCGGTAGGCTCGGTTTTGTTACTGCTTTGCTCGGAGCCGGGGAGGCGCGGGGCGCGCAGGGCTCCACGGGAGCACCTCAGGACGGGTCCTGCCTTGTTTCGGGCCCCGAAACGCCGTCCCAGAGTGGAGGTCTCTGCTGTGCCTGAAGTTGTCCGGCTTGGGGAGCCGTGGCCGGGGAGGATGTAGCATCTTTGACCCTGGAGTAGCGGCCCCACTGGAGGATCAGCCCAGGGGCCCTTTCTGGCCCCACAGTGGCTTTGGCTGGTGCCCGGGGCTTTGGGCCATGCTGGCAAAGCTGCCCTCCTGCCTGCCCCCGCAGGTGCTTCCTAAAACTGGCAGCACTGCGCCTGCCATTTTTGTAGCTAGGACTTAAAACCAACATCCTGGCTCATTTGGCTTCCCTGGGGTCACAGCTGGTCCCCCACCCTCGGGCCTCCCCATCCAGACAGGGCTTGCAGCCAGTTTGGGGAAGAGTGGAGCAAACTGTTGACTGCACCCCACTGAGGTCCCGGGTCCACCATGGCCATTCTGCAGCCCTCCAGAAATGGGGCATGGATTGGGCAGGTGCAGCTCTATGTGTGTGTATGGTATGGGATGAAGAAATGGATTTGGGATGGGTATAGAAAGGACTGGGGACCTGCTTGGCTCTGAAATGCACAGGGTTCAGCACCATGCAGTGGGGCAGGAGGGCCATGCCCCCTGAGCCTGGTACGGTGTGCTGGTGGGTGCTGCTGCCAGCACCTCTGCCCCTCCAGCTGCTGCTGGCTCTGAGATGTGGGAGTGAAGGCCAGAGAAGGGTTGTCTCACCCTGCAGCCAAGTCCTCAGCTTTCACGGACAAATCAGAAGGGTTTTTCTGTAAAAAGAAGTAAAAAGTCCCTGTTCCACACCCTTGTCAGTTGCAGGGAGATACAGAGAGTTCTGGAATGGGAAAGATCCTCTCTCCTGGATGTCTTAGGCTGGTTTTGTCAGTTGGGGAGAGACAGCTCATGATTTTCAAAGCCAGGGCCTGGCAGCGGGGACCTGTGCTCACAGCTCGGACAAAAACATTACAGAGCTGACTGGGGCAGGACAGTACTCAGCTTCTAGTGTGTCATGACAAATGGGACTAGTGTCACACCCCAGAAGAGTCCCAGGACTGTTCACAAACAGGGGACATACTCTGCTGTCCTCTCCCAGACTGGCAGCTCTCTTGAAGTTGCTGTGCTTGCTTGTATGAGCAGGATTAGATGGATTTGTCCCCAGATAAACACAACTCGGGATGGTTTTCTTAAAGGGGTAATGTTGATTCATTGTGCTATAATGAATCTAGGCAGAGGCAGGTGATGAACTGAAGCCATTCCGTCTCTACCATGCTTTATGAGCCATGAATATTTTGATTCCTTTGGTGTCATTGTTTTTGCATATCTGTCTCTGTGTCTGGTGTAATCCTCTGAAATAAATTTTTGTTTTCAAGCATTGTGCCTGCCATTAGCATGTAGTGGTTGCACACTGTGTGAAGGCAGAGTCCTGAAGGCATTTTGATCAGGTTATGTTCAAGTGCCTCAGCCTTATGACACCAGGAATTGTTTCTATAATAAATCTGTTTGCTGTAAAGCTCCAAAGCAGTGGATATGGTGTAGTATTATGTGTTTGAATTTTATTTTTTTAATATAATGTTCTCAGATTAAAAGCATCACATACTAACACCAGCTTTTTTAACTGAGCATAACTTTGACGACTGTTTACTAAAGCATCCCTGTTATTTATGCTTGTTACTGTGATCACCTATAAGGAAAATATTTCTGCAGAGATGCACTCCTGGTTTGGAGAGGTGAAACTCCAGAGAAAGCCTGTATTCTTTGAGAAATCTAATTTTATAATGGAGCATGCAGAAGGAAAGTTTGTATTGTAGTGACTAATCTGTACATCCCCTGAACTAAGACATTTAGTTAACCTTTCTATGCTGTTTGTATGGGATAAAAATATAATCTGTTTTGCTAGTGCCTGCTCACCTGAACATAACTGCAGGCAGTAAAAATGCTTTTGTAAGAACTTACAGTGATGAGTGAGAGTGGCAAAGCAAGGACCTGCCCTGCAGACCTGATAGGAGATGGTTTAGGATGGCTTTACAGACATCTGTTCTGTTCTAGTCATGGAAAAATCCCCTGAAGAATCCGGGGGAGGCAGTTGTCAAAAGAGGCACAGATATATGTTAATATTAAGATGCTAATTTTATTCTCAGTAAAGAAGGTTGTGTGCTGCTTAGGTTTTCTTTTAGCTGATACTTTGGTAATGTTTCTCCATTTCAAATGTTTGTGTGAAAAGAAACTTTAATAAAAAGAGCTGGGGGAAAAAAAAGTTTAGCTGAATGATTTTGTTTTGGCAACTTATTCAATAGTGGCAGCTTTTAAATTGTCAAGGCTTGACTTTGAAATGAGTGATACGTGGAGTTTCTTTTGAGGGAGACCCGGGCTGCACATTGGGGATTCATTCCTGTGCACGCTGGGCAAGGTATCCTGACCTGGGACAGGGAAACTATGAGAGGGAAAAGTCCCTGGTGGTGCTGCTGGCTGGGATGAGACTGGGGAAGCTGGAGAGCTTAATGTCCAAGGATCGTAAAGGATACGTGCAGAATAGGGCTGTTCCCTTGTTTTTATTGTTTTTCAGAGCATCGTATAATCCAGTCTAGGCCTGTGGGGGTTCTGCAGCTACAAAATGGCTCCTGGCAGGTTTCTGGGCACTGGCATGGCAGAGCGAGGGGCTGGCAGAGGTCCCCAAGCCTTCCTGGGGACCGTACCCCACCTGGCTTCCAGCACCTCTGTCCTGTTCTGCCAGAAACTGCTCTTTGCCAGGAGAGATGTGGAACCTCGGTAGGGTTTTGTGAGGGGGGAGAGTGTTTTTCTCTGCAGCCTTTATGGAGCCTGTGCCCAGGCAGGTGTGGGATGTCCCCGCTCCCTGCGCTGCAGAGTGTGGGTTTGGAGCAGAAAGGGGTCTTGTGCTTTATTCACAGCCTGATGTGCAGCCTTTAGCTGGCAGGGTCACAGCAGGGTAGAAAACGTCAGGATTTTGGTTTCTACTGGCCGTGGGCTTGCTGCATTTGTGCGCCACAGAGAACAACCACTTTAGAAAATACAGTTCCATCTGGAAAGGCTTGAGAGGCAGGGCATTAGCATACAGTCTTTGCCTGAAATAAAATTAGTTACTAATCTATACCTTCTTTAAATTTGTCCCCGCTTCAATCAGACATTATTTCAGTGCAAAATCTGGTGTTTGTTATTTTTTAAAGTATTTTTGCCACTTTCTGTAGTTTATGTAGCATAATTCTCGTTCTGAAAAAGATGTTATTTTTGTTTGCTTTTGTTGTTATTTTGATTTTTCTGGTGGTTTTTTTTTGTTTGTTTTTTGGGTTTTTTTTAACCTGTGTTAGTAGAATGCTGTTGGATTTAGGGTTTCCACTACTTCAGTGTGTTCTTACTGAAAATAAACTTTTTTTTTTGTTTGCATTTATGAAATCCATGGACTTGAGCTTTTCAGGGATTATTGGTAAACTCAGGAAAAAATGTAAAGCTTGTGTTGAGATGGGCGAAAATCAGTCTTAACTATAGGAAAAATCTTAATTTGGACTCAAATATTGTCTTTGATGAAGAGAAAAAGCTTCATGCAGCAGGTGATGTGACTAAAGTTTCTCTGAGTCATGCAGAGTGCAGGGTTTGCAAGGAGTGGTCTCTGGTTGCTCACTGGTGCAAGAACTCCTGGTGAGGAAGGCAGATATTCCCCAGAATACTAATTTCCCTGCAGTATTTTTATTTTTACTAGAAAGAAGATGCGGCAAGAACTTTCTGAAACTGTGAATCATAAATATTTTAAAATCGTATTCTAGGCACACTTGAAATGGACTTGCTCAAATTTACAAGATTGTAAAAAAAAAAAAAATGGACAATTTTTTTTCCTTTTTCTCCTATTTTTCAGAGCCTCACTGTCCAGATTTTATTTTGATGCCTTTTTTTTTCCTAGTGACAACTTCAAGGTCAAAGGGACACCTAACTTGCTTTAAAAAGTATGTTCTAATTGTTTTAAGTGTTTTAAAGTGAGCTTGAGTTTTTGTGTAATTTCATGCTTCTAGAGTTTGACTTATATTTTTTAAAAATGAAGCTATTGCCAATATTGTAAAAATTGGCAAAATTTCATCAGTAAAATACATATTTAATTTTTAATCTTGACCTACAGGAGTATTTTAAAATAATACAGCAAGTGGAGTGTTTTACTTTAATGGCTTTGCAGCACTCATTTTTGTTTTTAAAATGAGATACCAATGTGTTATTGCAATCTGCTACTTTTTTTCTGTTTCCTTTTTGTTCTTTGCTGATGGAGAAGGCAGGGAAAGGACCAAAGGAGTTGAAAATATGCCTTGAAGACACTCCCCGTACCTTTGGGAGGATGCTGGGCTGAGGTTAAAAAAAACCCCCTTTCTGTTGGTGCTCACTTTATGTTGCTGAAGACTTGATTTCAGAGGATTTCCCCAACCCTTTAAAAAATCTCTGGTTGGAAATGTTTTTTAAAAAAAGAATAAGAAAATAAAAAAAATTAAACATTACCTCCTTTTTTAAACTATGAGATTACATGGGGCATTTTAAGAATTATGATTTGATAAGAGCTTACTGGGTCCTGCACGGGGTCCTACTGTGGGGCTGAGCTCTGGCAGCCTCATCTCTCAGCCGTGGTCTCTCTGTATGTTTAACATGAAACCAGAATGGGCCTTGTAAGCCACGTCATGATGTCTGCAGTCAGAGGACAGAGGAGAAGACTACAGAGGGCTCTTCTAATAGTCCCAATTTCAGACTACGTCCACTTGATCAGCTTTATAAAAATTTATAACTCAAAACTCCAGAAATTTGTAACACAAACTTGAGCAACTGTGGTATTAAAGCAAAGTTCTTTGTTGTTATTTAATTTTCATCCAAGCTACGGAAAAAAAATTATAGAACAATAGTTTATATCAGCACCTTAGTTTCATCACATTTATATTTCTAGATTTTGTAATTTTGCTGTAGAGTAGGAAATAGTTCCCTTCCAGATTGACAATAAATTGCACTGAAGAAATTGAACTGGCATAAATGCCCCCTACAGAGTATAAAATCACATATGTATTAGTGAAACATTAATACCCTGAAAATATATTTTTTTCTTTTTGTTAGTTTTCTGTTTTTCATTTTGGCCAGTCTTTTACAAAAAAGCTGGTTGTCAGTACAGCACCGGGACTAAATCACGCTCCATGGAGAGGCCGACACAAGGAAGGGGCATTGGAGAAATACTGCATTTCATAAACAAAATCACTAGAGCATTAGGAGAGCAAACATGTGGTTTTATGAACATAGTTATAAATATTTAAACATGCAAAATGAAAATGTTACTAAATATCTGTTTTTCATTATCTTTCAATGAACATTTTCATTCTTGGAAGTGTTTCTGGCTGGCTGCACAGAGGGATCACCACCCCCTCCCCAGAATGAATGTGTAATGTGAAAACGTGTTAAAATGCACAGTTGTTTGTAATATCTTCTACTGAAGTGGAAGACATTCTACCAAATTTGGTATTCTACTGAATCACAAAGTATTCTTGCCCAACAAACAGGCAACCATTCTGATCTGTCAGCAACTTGCTTTCTGGATGTTATGAAAAATCTGAGGATGGTTTATAAAATATAAGATGTCACTCAGCGAGCTTGGAGTCATGTCCTGCCATCGTTTCTCCAGCAAAATTCCTACAGAAGTCAACAAAAGATGCGGCTGCTGATTTTATCATTAGCAACATATTATTTTGACATGTCAACAAGTGTGGAAGAGTTCTGTGTGTCTCTGTGGAAGGGGTGGAAGGCTGCAGTGGGAAGTTTGTGGTGGGAGGCCTGGGGTCTGCCCCTTGGCAGGGCTCTCAGTGTGGAGGTGAGGCTGCACCTTTCAATAGGATGGAGGCAGGCAGCGGTGCACTCAGGTTGTGCAGTTTAGCTTGCATGAGTGGAGGCCTGTGAGCAAGCAGGGGCTGTGCTGTGCATCACTGTTCCTGGTAAGGCAGGTGTCTGATTCCTCAGACAGCGTAAGCAGCTGTCTCTTGGCTTCCGTTCTCCATCCCTGCCTCCCCACCAAGCTCTGACTGTGCTGTGGATGTCATGAAATCAGGTGCCAAATTAGATATTTTTTATTGTTCTTTTTATTGTTCTTTATGTACCAGAGAACCCATTTTATATTAGTCCCATACTTAATGTTGGCTATGATGAGTTTCTGGTGGAGGCATGGCCCCGGTGCGCTTGGCACATCCACGCTGTTTACTATTCCTCCTGCAGTTGCTCCCACCAATAAATCTGCACTTGCTGTAGCCAGGATGGAAATCTTTAAGACAAAGGACTTGAATGGGCAGTTTTTTATTGCCGTTAGAGTAGAAGGCCCCAAGCTGGGGCTACTGCATGCATGAATGCTGCCTCCCTTGGCTTGGTACTGTCTTCTGTGAGCTCTATACCAGTACCAGAGACTGTTAAAGGGGAGAGGGCCCCAAGGCTGGTATTTCCCCATTTCAATTCCTTCTCCTCTGACTGCAACAAATCCCAAAGAAATGATGGCTGAGAAGTAAACTTGGAGAAGAGTGTAGAAGGGCAGGCTGTTGGGTAGCGCAGGGGATGCGTGGGAGGGCAGCACAAAAACGTGGGAATGAGGAAAGGAGGAACAAAAGAGATGCTGATTGGCGAAGGAGGAATAGTGGAGTGAAAAGCGGCCAGGCTGGTGCAGCAGTGAGGAGCTGCTCCTTGTCCCTGTGTGTGAATACAACCAGCTGAGCCTTTTGCATTTGCAGGCTGTTCAGGCAGAGCCCCCACAGAAGTGTGAGTCTCTGGAGACATGCACAGGATTTGCCCTACGGGAAGCAGCATGTGGCGCTCAGGGTGTGGGACCCTCCAGGCTCCACACTGCTGGCTCCCACGCTGCAGCCATGCAGGGCTGCTGCTGCTGGGTGCAGTGCCTGGGCACTGGCACCGTTCCCGTGTCGGGGCTCGGAGTGGGCATGGGGACCGAGTCCCGTGGTGAGGGAAGGGATGGGCTGCCATCCTGCAGGCAGCTTCATGCCCACCAGGCTTGGGGCAGAGGGGCCATCAGGGAGCTGTTGTTTCCCTCCTGCTCCCCCCTGGCTCCCACTGCCTTCCATTCTTGCAGGCCACAAGTGGGTGCTGCCCTGGCAGAAGGACTGGGGTTGGTTTCTCAGCAGCAGGAGTAGTGGTGCTGTGCTCCATCCACTTGCGTCAATGCAGACCTTTCCATAGACTCCAGTCGGGGTTGGATCGAGCCTTGCATGATTGTGGCCCTTGTGCATTTCAAAACTGTGTTAATCTATATCTGGATCCCAGTGGGGACATTCGGGATGAGCTGAGCTCAATCAATCCTTGGCAGGAGGGACAGACTGGAGTTGGCAAGGATTTTTGTCCCATTATTTGTTACTCAGATGAAGGAATTTACGCACCATTTTAATATATGACAACCTGAAATCTGTCATCTTTAGCATATTAGAAAAGCCTCATTTTTAACAAATCCCAGAGCGTTTACCAGGCATGGTGCTGCAGCTGGGTTGAGACTGCATGCTGAGGGCAGAGGCACAGGGGCTGCTCTCTGTCTCTTTAGACACAGAGCAACTTCTGCTGTCAGGTCAGCCCTGTGGGTGCCAGCCTCAGCCCCCCAGGCTGCTAACCTCTCATTCCCGTTTGACCCTGCCAGCAGGGGAGGTGGGAATATTGGGGCAGAAAAAAGCAGTCACAGTGCAGCCCGTAGAGCAAACCATGCTGAAAGCTCTTCCCAACTAGTTAAATCTGCCTGCGTGTGCTCAGCAAGTTTAGCCACGGGTTGTTTACTAAGCTCAGAGGAGGCTTGCCTGTCTGCACTAAAATCTTCAAAACATGTCCCAAAGACTCAGAGTGAGACTTTATACTCTCAGTTTGCTCTTTTCTCTAGTGAAAAATCCAGATGGGTACTTGTGTTGAAAACTGGTTTGTATGAAGTCACACTTTCTGCTTTATATTTCTGGATTTCTAAAGTAGAAGAATTCAACTCATAAAGATTTTCCAAGATTATTTAGGCTTCTTGTATCAAGACCAAGAAATTAGTCCAGATGACCAGGAAATGGCTAGGAAGGATGGAGGAAATATGTTTGGGGTTTTGTGTTGTTTGAATGTTTCTGTTTTTGTTTTTGTTTTTGTTTTTTTTTTTGAGGGGGAGGGGGTTGTTTGTTTTAGTTTGGGTTGTTTTTGCTTTATTCTGTGTTTTTGGTTTTTTTTTGTTTTGGAGGAGGAAAGAATTTTAAAATAGTTTTTTCTGTTTTACAAGCATTAGTTGTATTTTTATCAACCAGCAAAGCACCTGAGTACTTAGCAAACTGTTTCCTTCAAAAATATCCCCATAAAGAGAGTGCCGAAATAATCAACCAAAAGAATTGGTGTCAGTGTCGCAATAGGACATGAAATAAAGATGCTTGACTCCAGTCAGAAGGCAGTAGAAATCAGAAGGCTTTATTTACAATTCATTCAGCCCTTTTATAACATGCTGTGCTAAGAAGGCACGTTATTGGTCCAAAGGACTGACACTTCTCCCATTGGCTAAGTAACAGAAATTGCAAACAACACCTGTTGTTATGGGAGAGGAATATTGTTTACACAAGGTTGTTTTGGGAAAAAGAAAAACTGTTGAAAAGTTTCCCTTGAGAAGAGCTAGCTCTTCTCAAGCTCAGAAAATATTGAGTCCACAGTGTCAGCCTTAGACAAATAACTGTGTTTCTTGGTAATCTAATGCTATTTTAATATTTTGCTTTTAATGCCACTGAGAGAATGGTTTGATGGACAAGGCACTGATGCTTATGAGCCTGAGTTCATTTGTTAGGGCTATGTCAGAAATTATTTTTCACAGACAAGTGTAGTTGGAGTGTCAGCTCCCATTAAGTATATTAGGGCCTCTGAGGTTCAGTGTAGCACACCATGTTTTGTAGCCTTTGGTTTGCTTCTGTGGCAACAAAACTAGAAGGTCTTTGGCTAACTTCTGACCACTGACATATTAAATGGAGATGAGCATTTGAGCAATATCAGTGATTTCAATTGACTCATCAATTGCCATTGCATAGCAGTCCTCATGTTTCACTTTGGTAACAAGCTCATCTGCCACATCTGATGTCAGCAATTCAGTCCTTCAAACAAATGATGTGTTTAATAAAGAAATCTTTTAAAATTCATTATGCACTTTGGCTTTTGTCTTTCCTTTTAATACAGCATCTGTTGCAGCTGGGATACATTCCTTGATCATTTCTGAGTCTGCAATTATTTTTATGCCTGCCCAGTGTCCCGGAGATGTGAAATGGAGATGCCATGCTATGCTGCTGAGCCCTGAAACTCTACACAGACATTCAATTTAATCTCTTGGAACAGACTTCATTAGTGTCATCAGTGCACACTTGTGATAAAAAGATGACATGAAGAAAGACAGTGAACTAAAAGGCCCTGCTAATTTTTTCTGGGAAGAAAATACGATATTTGTCCCTTCATTTGTTTCATGGCTTCCTTGCATAGCCATTTAAATTCAGCAGAAGGCTCCAACTGTCTACACTTTATCCTGAGCATTTTTTTTTCAATGCTGGAAAGGAATACAGTTAAGTGTCCCAGCGGGAATTTTATAGAAAATGCTATGTGCAATGTTAATGACTTGGGATGGGGTTGTACATTTTTCCATAGAGAGCCAGTAGCGAAACAAACACAGGACTTGATGAGAAGTGTTCTGCAGGGATCCACTGCTCTGTGGCTCCAAAGACTGGCAGAAGGATAATGAGGGCTTTAACCCAAAGTCCCCCCTTGTGCCTCCATCCTGCTCCATGCCAGAGCTCTGTGAATATCTGGAGCTGGAAGAAATGACAAACTTCTTGGGTGCCACAAGAGATTGCATCAGCATTACTGATCCTTACTCGGCTTGTTACTGAAAATGCATCAAGAAGCTATTTGGGTCAAACTGCTAAATTTATAGACACGGAGCGTCAAGAAGCCTTTTTGTCGTCTTGGTACAGTTTAGTGTTATTTGTCTTCAAGTTCAAAGCAATCCTGGCCTCAGATGTGATATTTTCTGCCCTTTCCCCTTTCTGTTGGCTCAGACCTCTTCTCTTTGAGGTCAACATCAAAATAAAGATGTATGTTTCCTCAGCCTGACCATGGCTCTGACTCTTTAGATCAGCAATCCTATAGTCCATATATCTTCCCATCTGTCAATTGGCATTTGAAGCCAGCTTGCTCCTCTATTCTTTCAGACAAGTGTGAGAATCAGGAGTTTCTTTAATGACGATTTCAGGCCTTAAAGCGTTTGCTAAGATACTACCTATTAACATCCCTTGATGGCACCTTGAATAGAGATCAAAAGCAACTGAGTTCACTCCACAAATCTGATTCTGTCAGTCAGTTTAGGGCATTGAGAGGGGTGGAGAGGGCTCAGGAGGGCACCGTGTTCCTGCAGTTAGGAGACAGGCTTGGGAAGTCCAAGCCCTGGCTTCTGGGAGTGACTGAACACAGCAAACAAGCACTGCTGAATCCCTCCAGTGGTGGCTGTGCTCCAGCTACCTGGGCTCCTCGGGTTCGAAAAACAGACCTGTGCAGCAGGGCTTGGTGACTTTGCTCAGGGCCCTGGTGGCAGCCTTTAGGGTCTGAGCTGTGCCTGGTTTGAACAAGTGCTTTTTGGTGCTGCATTAGTACCTGCATCTATGCCTTTGGCTGAGAGATTATTCAAAACCTGTTAGTCACATAAACAAAAATCTGAGTACAAAATATTCTTCTCATTAATAATTACTACCAGGCTGCAATTTGTCTCTTATACTTTGGAAAACTGCTAATAATGGGGATCTGTTTGCTGCTTCACCACTGGGACTCCATGAAAGGTGATGTGGAGAGATGCTGCCTGCACAGAATGATCACAGAAAGGTGGCCACTCTTTCTGGGGGCACAATTTGACTCTCAGACTCCCCTATTCTTAATGCTTGTCAGGAGATGATGCAAAGCCCTTGCAATATTTGGGAAAATGTTTGCTCTGGTGGTGCATTTCTCCAAGTGACTATCATAGAGGAATTAGTGGGAAGCTGTGGACATTATTTCAAGCCCAAAGCCTAAAACTCAAGGCCTTGTTGGCTGGGGGGGCTGGAAAATGCAGGGTGCTCACCATGGGAAGGGTGATGGAAGGCATTCACCAGCAACCCTCCATAGCCAGTGCTAACAAAAGTTGCTGTTTGTTTATGGGACCCAAATGTCTGAGAAGAGCTGAAAAGTGCCAGGATATGGCTGAGTGCTGAAGGATGGTGTCACACCATTGGCTGTCAAGTAAAACTTGACTCACTGGAGTCAAGGACACCATATGTCCTTAGATTTGTGCTGAAGCCTGTTGAAGTGTGAGCATGAACCTGAAGTCCAGACACAGTCTTTCTTTGGCCTCAGTGTCTAACTGCAGTCCTAATGTAATTTCTGCTCCCTGAGCGAAAACAGCTGCTCTGGCTGCCTGCTCTGGAGCCTCATTACTTTCAAATCAGGTGGTTAGTCAAAACTTGGGGCATGTAGATTGTTTCTTTTTAGGATGGAAAACAGAAATTACTTTGATGCAATTATATGTCTTCACCCAGAAGATGCACCAGCTCCTGGACGCTGCAGTCAGCAAAACATCAAGTCATTTTGTGTTCCCACTCCAAGCCTCTTTCAGCCAGCTCAAAAGTGATCTCTGAGATTGTCATTTGGTTATTTAAATGCATTTGGCTTTCTGCTCTTATTCTCTGCCTGTACTCTTGGTCACCCACTGTTTTTCTTTTACAACCCCCACTCAATCCATTTTGTCTCTCTTTTACATGATGATACTCAGCCAAATTTGTCTTCATCACAGTCATTTTTAGTGTGAATCCGTATCTGCCTTTTTAGGGGGTAGTAGCAATGGTGATGTATACTTGTGGTTGCAGCAGAAGCTGCTATTGAGTTGGACAAAATAGGATGAATGCTGTATAAAAGCCTTCAGAGAGCTGTGAAATCTCCATCCTCTCTTCCTTGTTCTCCTGGAAACACTTGCACAAAGAGTATTTTTAATGTGAAGCACAAAGGATTCTGACAAATACTCATTAACATTTTGTTTCTGCAAAGATACATGATTATCACAAGGCTGCAAGGAACGAATTCAGTAAAGCTCTTAGATGTATACTTAGTTTTATGTATATGCTTAAATCTTCCTGATGGCACCTGCTTTGTTGAATAGACTTTATTAACCAAGACAAAATCAGGTATTTGGTGGAGCTGATTTGTACTGCTCAGGTATGATGCAGGTCTCCAACCTCACTGCATAATAATGCTCTGTGAGCAGTGAATCCTCTCATACAAGTGTTGCAGTGGATTGGTTGAATTACACACACACAAATCATTTGTATCATAATTGTGAACAATAAACCATAAGAGCAGAATTCAGCCAGAGAGGTTGGAAGGGGAAGGAAGAAACATCAGAGCCATCATATGCTGTAGCTTGTTTGCTTCATGTGCCTTTGTAGTGGGAGCCCAGATGGAAAACATATCCGGGTGAAGGTTTTGCTTCACTATTGCCACTTTGGAAGCTCCAGTCCCATGAATAAAGATCTGATATGGGCTGCAGTTTTTGTCAGACACTGACTATATCCCTCAGGGCATATGCAGGCAGCCCCATTTCCTGCTGCCTGTTCTGAGCTGGTTAAACCCAGAACAGCCTTTGTCAGGAGGAGTTAATGTAGTAGCATGGTGGTGAGTCTCAACTACCTATCTTGTCTGAAGGCAGGAGAAAGCGTATCTGTAGCAGAGTTTTTGAAGATAGTGAATATTTGGACTGTGAGTGAAT
>JANPWX010010831.1:0-22908 GCA_024734555.1 Trochalopteron elliotii
TCCATACTCCTGCGACCTTCTTCCTGGTTTGGGTCCCAGCCAGGGTTAACTACTGGGAGCTTCTGCTCTCCAGGTGGGCCTGTACGGTTCTCTCTCTCCCATGCCCTTATTCCTGCTGTTCTTATTAGCCTTACTTCTTCTGGGTTGAACAATATATTTAGAATAGAATTTAATTCCCCCCATGTGTATATACTGGGACTTAGGAACTGATCAACTTGATTTGCTATACGCACAGGATCTTCTACAAGGCTTTTCAACTCTTTCTTAAAGTTTCTTACTTCTGAGGCAGTTAGGGGGGCATTAACGAACCCTATTCCTGCTGCTACACCACCCATGGTTACCTCCCTTAAGGGAAATAGCTTTGTCTTCGACCGAGTGTTTTGATAGGGTCCCTCTAGGGCTTCTGCAACTTGTGTACTTCTAGCGTTATGGACTGTTTTTTCCACTTCCCAATTCGGAGGAGGTGTAGGGAGTGCTGATGGTATAGGAGGCATTTGGTTATTGCTTGTTGGTGTTGCAGATAGGGTGAAATGAAAGGGGTTAGTTTGTGAAATGGGGGAATTAGGTTGTGGGGGACATGGTAGAGACGGGGAGGGCAGTGGAGGGGCTGAGGAGGCAGGGGGTGGAATCATAGTGGACACCCCTATTGTGGAGCTGGCAGATGGAGGGGTTAGTGTCGGAGGGGATGGGAAGGCAGGGGGAGGAACTGTAGGGGACACTCCTATTGTGGAGCTGGCAGATGGAGGAGTTAGTAGCGGAGGGGCTGGGGCTGTTAGTGGGAAGGAATAAAGTGGAGTGGTTGGGGGCAAAGTTGGAGGACTAATGGGTAACAGGGGACGGTTGCTAGGTAGTATTTGTGGAACTTGTGAGTATATTGGGGGAGGAGGAGGAGATAGATGGTCAAGAGGGTCCCACTGCTTATTTTCCTCCCTCCTCTCCTCTTTTTCATCTACTTTCTCTCTTTTAACTTAGAAATTTTTGTCACCTCTTCTTTAGACGTGCTGTTCTGCCAACAAGTAGCATAGCATATTTGCTTACTACAGGTGTTGTCTCGAGCTTTTAAATATTGATTTAACTGATCACACATCTACAAATCTGTGGTTCCACACCATGGCCACTGGTTAGATAAATCTAAAGTTGGCTAAACTTCAACGCAATAATGGATCATTTTGATCTTACTTAGATCTTTAGTTTTATCATTACTTTCCCACGATTCCAACACTCGCCCTAGTGGGCTTTCTGGTGGGATGTTCTTAATCTTGTTACTTTCTTCTACTTCTCTCTTTTTTCTTGTCTTGCTCTTGCATTCACCCATTTTCACTCCACACTCACACTGGTACCCGTAGGTAGCCCATAAGGCTCGCCCTCAGAGTCTCGGCCACTACCCCCGCCAGTACCCACACTCAGGAGCCCCGGAAGCAGTCTGGAAGACCCACCCTTAGGGTCTCAGCCCCTGCCCCTGCAAGCCCCGTGGTACTTGGGAATGGTCTGGTTCCTGCCCCCGACTTTTTTGGGCCCAGCCACCACCCCAGCCAATACCCTCTTGTGCCCCTGTCCATCAGGCAATCCCCGTTAGACAGCCGATATGCCCGGGCCCTGGGGGTCAGCACTGCCTACTGCCAGGACTGAGTGTACAGTGTGTAGCTCACTCACTCACCCTACTGCCAAGCTTCCTACACCAGCTGAAACTTGTTTCCCTACCTCTCATGTTCGGTCGATACACCTCTCTCTAGGTGCCTACCGACCCATGTCAAGCTGCATCCCGTGTAGGTCACCCCAGCCAGTATCCACAGGCTCTGAGAGATCAAGCACTCCTCACGCCTTGAGTTACTTTGAACTTCCTGAACTTGCGCAGTGTGTGCCTATCCCCGACACCCGCAGACACCCCGGGCCGTGCCCCGGCCAGTGTTCTCAAACACTCCCCACACGTTGAGCTATCCTAAGCTCCCGGTACTAGTGTGGTACGTGCCTCACGCTCCTGCCCTCAGCCTTCCCGCACGCTTGGGAGGGCCTCGGTGGCCCACCCCCATTGGGAGGGCCTGCCCCACAAACAGCCTCTCACAGGCCACTCACACCCTAGGTTTCCTCCGCCCACTCGGAGGAGGGCTTCTAAGCCCCTGGGAGCGCTTTATTCACTCGCTTCCTCCTTTTCCCGATGGGCTCCTTTGCAGGAGTCACTACACGGTACTCAGAAGCCACACTCACTCGGGGGGGAGTCCAAGCTGGTCCTTTCCCCATTCACACACTCACTCGCCTCCCGTCACGAGGTCTTACCGAATGCTCCTCAGCAGTGTGTCCCAACGATGCTAGGGAGCGTGGTTTTCTTGATCCGGGGGCCCAGCATTCCCAGAGGTTCGGAGCGAGATGACGTCCACTTCTGTCCTCTTCTATCCTCTTCCGGGTGTGGCCATTCCTGGGTTTCGGCATCAACTGAGAAAAATTATGCAGGAGACAAGTTTCCTCCTTTAAATGCCTTTATTAAAGTATAGCTCTTTTAGAAGCAGGCACCTCAGGGGGGTGGGGTGGCCTCCACCGCAGTGCTGAGAAGGAGGGGGAGGCTGGACACTCTGCTGCTGCACACAGCTGAGTGGGGAATTAGCCTCCCCCCCTCACGGGAGCATGCTCCCGACAATTCCGAGTCCAATGTGATTTCCGCTGATGAGTCGGATGTTCAGATTGCTCTTCTGGTCATGGCGAGATCCAAGTTTCAGGTATTAGATGGCTTTTACATCTTAGTCTTTATTGCTGCTATTTGTTTTGTTTTAAGTGGTTGCTAAAGAGTCTTAATTACTGTTTGTTTTGGAAATTGTCCCGATTTTCTTGAGGCGTTGCATCCTGGGATCTTTAATTACCATAAGGGGTGTTAGAGTAGGAGACAGGGGCAGGGTGGAGAGATGTAGGAGTCTTACGTAGCCATGGAAACGACATTCTTACTTGACAGGCCACGAAGATATACTACAAAATGAGTCCAAACAGTTTCTAACATTTAACTTTACAATTCTATAACTAATATAACTAATACCTTCTAATTTTATACATTTAACTTTTAAGAGTTGTTTTTAAACCTTGTTTTTTGCAAGTATATGTTGAGAAATTGTTGTTTTTAAAAAGACGTGAACTGCTGATTTTAACATATTAGTGCGTAGTTAAGGAAAGGGGGGAGATAGCTGAGATGTGTGTTTCCATGGTTCACTTCCATGAAACTTTGGAAGATGCATTTACATTCCCAGAGAATCAATATTTCTTGTGAGGTATGCAGAAGTGAAACTAAAGTAGATCCTTTGCAATACAGGGGGGGGGGGGATGGCATTTAGTGTGTGGTTTTGGCTTTTTTTTCAGCTGGTGCTGTTTACATGGCTGTGTTCTCAGTGGAAATTTTTTGATTATTCAAATAGGTTTCAGAAAAAAGGATCATGTGGCTAAAGTGGGTGTTACACTGCAGTGGTTTTTTCAAAACCAGGCAGAAACACCAATTAATGTAGTAGTTACACATTCACCTGTCTGCCAAATTTAGTGTAGTGGCTTAAGCATCTTTTCTGCTGTGAGATAGAATTAGGAGAACAAAGGCAAGCAGGCCCAAAATTAAAGGTACAAAGATAGATTTATTAACACACACTAAAAGTAGAAAATAATCAAAATGAAACATTCAAAACACTCTTCCTCCCCCAACAAGGGTTCACTTTCCCACAAACAACATAAAGATACAAAACTCAGTACTCTAGGTCAGTACCACTTATAAAATAGTCTTTCATTCAGTCCTTTTAGAGAGAGAAGTCTCTCCTGATTTGTTCTGTTAATTTTCCACAAGAAAAACAGTCTGCTTGTGGCCTTTAACTCTCATAACAGCAGTCTGCCTGGGAAATTCTGCAGTTGGGGACCTCCCATATCATGTAGCCTTTCCTGTGACTACATATGGGCCATGGACTCATGCTTACTGGGGTGTCATTTTTAAAGATAAACAACTCTAAAGGCAAAGGATTCTTCATCTCTGGGAACAGAGATGTCTTCTCACTTCTTCACTGGCACAGAGGGCTTCTTCTCACCTCTCTCTGTTCAAACATCTCATGGGATCACCAGATCACAGATTCTAATTCAATATTCACTCAATCAATCACAGATACCTTTGCTCAAATCCACAAATCTGAATAATCATCTCCCCAATCCATATTGTCCACGATTTAAAGAAATATTCTAGCATATTCATATTACAATCTGTTACCACCACTCATAGGAGATTTTCAGCCTGGGACCAAGGCAACTTGTCATCTCTTCCTCACTTAGGATGCAACTTCTCTTTTACTGACCCTGGTATCTTCATACTGTCTCTTTAAATATCTCCTACTCTGACCGTTCCTGTCCCTCAGAGAAGAGTTAGGACTTTGGAAGTTTCATCGGTGCCAGGAAAGAGTTAAATCTTGCCCAGGTCCTCTCTCCCTCGGGCTTTGGCTCAGGGTGTCGGATTTCAAGGCTGCTGATGGGGAATCTCCCACCGAGAGATTGGAGATCGGAGCCCGCTCAGGCAGTCAGAAATCTCAACAGCCAGGAACGTAGATGGCTCCTTCCCAACCCTGGTCCCATGGGGTGGGCCCGGCCCGGTCCCGGCCTGGCTGGCGGCATTAGCAGAGCCTGGCTGGGCGGCGCGCAGGCCCCAGGAGGGGCCGGCGGTGGTGCAGGCCTGGCCTTTCCAAGCCCCAGGCTGCTATCAGAGGCTGCAGCCTCTACTCCCCCTTGCTGGCAGCCTGGGGTGGTGAGGGGGGAGGGGGGGAGGCCCAGAGGTACCGCCAGGGCCAGACCTGGGTCTCCCCCAGCAGGGGGGAGCAGAAGGCCCTGCTGGGCCGCCAGGTCCCGGGGAGGGGGGCACATGGCGGACTGGGACCGGCTCTGTTACCTGTTCCAAGGCAGGAAGGAAAAAGAAGTTTCCCGGGCTTCTCCTGAGTTCTAAGCCTGTGTTCCCAGAGGCGTGTCATCTTTCTAATTGGTCAATCAAGTTCTCAACTTTAAAGTCAGTGACTAATTGGCTCTTGCTATCCATGCTAAACCAGCACATACACACAGGAAAAAAAAAAAAACCAGCAGCAAGGGTAAAAAGTTCAAGAATCAACTGTCAACTGAAATTTATTTACCGACAATATTGGAAGAATACTTGAGAATATCACTTAAATAAGGAAAGAAAACAATGGTTTGTGAATGACTCGCAACTTCTAGTAGAAAAACAATAAATTGAGTACAGTATTTAATGTCAAATTTCTTATGAGAAAGGTTGTCAGAAATGCAAATATACAAATAAAAACAATTCTAGTTTAGGGTTAAATTCTTAGCTTTTTGCAAGAAATTATTTACAATTTTTTTTTTTTTTACAAAACTGAGGGTTTTTGTGTTCTTTTTCTTGCTATCTAGCTTTTCAAATATTTTATTACTTTAGAGCATAGTCTAGTACAGAAAAGCAAGTGGACTGCTTAAATCAGTATAGTCAAAACAATATATACTAAATGGGATTTAAATACGCAATTAGAAAAATTATGCAAAAATACTAATTATCTTAATGATGTTTTTCCTAATGAGTAATTATATTGGATAGAAACCATTCAAGTGTGCTGAATTACACAGTATAGACTCTAAATTAAGAGATTTTTTTGTTAATGGGCATGCTTTCTACAAATACCAGTGAAAGTCTATTCAAACATAAGCAGAGATGAAAATATGGATTTGTCTTTTATTCTACAGTTAGATAATACTAATCTTTTTCTTGTGACTTTTCTGATTGCAGGAGGAATTTGGAATGTAATTGCAAGGCACAAAACAAACCTTAGAAATCTTTTTAAAACCTTTTTTTCAACTTAATAGTAAGACTATGCTTCCAGGGTGGGGAAAGTTGAGAAAATGTGCTCTTGTTTTTTTTTAATCTAACTGCTTTAGTAAAGTAAGGAAGCATTGTTTGTGAGCAGAACTGATGTTTCTTGTTTCCATCTCTTTTAAAACATTACAACTATCAGACATTTTCCTATCAGATTCTCCTTTTGCTCATAGATTGATGCACAGCCTTGACACAGCAAAGGCTTTCCTGAGTTTTCAGCTCCTGCCGTCACAAATTTTAATCATTCACTGAACTGTCCCGGTTGGATGACGTGACATAAGAAAAGTTTATCATTGCTCTTTTGAAGTGGCAAACTTAAAGTGAGTTCAATTGTTGGAAATGGGGTCAGCACTTTGAGATAGGTTGGCTGTGAATCTGGACTTGGATCAGTTAACATTTTGCAAAGTTACACCTAGGAGTTAACTGCTCCATGAAGATGCCTGTCAGTTCACTTAGCAGGTAGCTCATGGCAGGCTTTTTTGTGTTCTAAGTGAAAAGCCAGTTTTATTGAAAGTCATTGTTAAATAATTCAAAGAATTTAATTAACAATAAAATTAAACTTGAAACAGAGAAGAATGGAAATGATGGGATATTTTTGTGGTTTAACTGTTCAGAAACTTAATTTGTTACAAATGAGGCTTTTTGGTAGCAGATAGATTAGTTCTAGCCCTAAATAAAAATGAAGGATTTGGGTTGAATTGTGATCTCAATAGAAGTATTAGGACAGTTCAGTAACTTTGGGATCTGTTGGGATTACTGAAAATATATAGAAAAAAGCAGCTAGCAGAGAAATTTATATAAACCTTTGTGGACTAAATGTTATTGTCTGTGATTGTATGGACCAGACTGGGTGGTCCACATGTTCTTGGTCAACCTTATGTTCCTATGAAACAATTCAAGCAGCTGCTGCTATTTTCATTTTAAACCTTAGTCTGTCTGCAGTGGGATTGCTTAGTTCTCCAGTTTCACAGAGGAAAATGAAATCTGGCAAAGGGCATAAGGTCTCAGGGTTGTGGAAAAGCTGTGGGCAAAAGGGATACCCAAAGAGGATGAGGAGAATCCCAGCAGAGGCAAATATATCCAAACTCTGCTTGCTGTGGCACCTGCCATGAGAAAAGGATGCAGTGGATAGTCAGCAATGTCAAGTAGAAATACATTACTCATAGAAATGCTAGAGGAAGAACTGCTACTTATTTCTCACTTCTCTTGTTTGCAGGGTATGGCCTTTACATTACATGACTGACAAATGCTTGGGTTGCAAGGACTTCTGCCTCCTAAAATAGAGACACAAGACACTCAAGCCTTACGTTTCAATAAGAATTTGGCAAAAATTACTGACTCCTTGGAAAAATAAGCACTCCTCTGGCCTTGTTTTGTCATGCAAGTAAATGGAAATTGCTGAAAAATATTGTATGAGGATAACCAAAGTTTTTGTGCCTCCACTGGGTTTTTGTTGGAGGCTATTTTTCACTTTTGCCCAGAAAACTGCTTTCATCAATCATGCATTCATCATGTGGCTAAATGTGGTTGGGGACCTTTTTTCTCATATTCCATAGTCATAAGGTAACGAAAAAGAATGTGTGCAAATTAGCCAGTAACAAAGCAGCAGATCTTGCTGTAATCTGTAATATGTATTTCTGTAATATATAAAATTTGTGTGGCAGGTTGTTAAAGCATAGAACTATTGGGGAAAAGGAGAGAACAGCTAGCCCATGCTAGTAAAATATGTGAGAATGAAGGTAAATCAAGGGTTTAATAGTTATGAAAAACAGTGTTAGCAGTTAATGCTAGAAAGGAATTACAGGGTTAGAATTAATGTGTAATTTTTTTATACTAGTCCTTTTTTTCTTTAACCCACTGGTTTGGTAAAAAGAAAAAAAGAATGTGAAGGATTTTGATTTGTTTTGGGTTTTGGTTTTTTTTTTTAGAATGGCATGTTTTTAGTTAGCATCCTGTTACTGTTTCCATATAAGCCTTTGTATATCTTCATGTAAAAATAGGCAGTCTCCTAAAGGTGAGGGGAACACTGGAATGGTTTGAGGCTTACTGGACCACATAAATAAACTTTTGTTCTCATGAAAACTGAAAGATGACTTAAATCCACATCATATCACTTGCTGATCTGAACCAGTCATGTAATCTGTATTGAGAAAGTGCCTGGTTGCTGTAACCTAAGAAGAATCTCTCCATCATTATCTTTATGTTGTTGGGTCAGCAAGACTGAATATGATTTGATACACATAGACTGGTAGGTAAATTTGCAAAAATGCAGGTTTTACACACCTAGGTAAATCCTTCAAAATTAACTTTTCATTAGGAGTTATTTTGTTTTATAACTGTGTTAATGTTAGGATTAAAAAGACCTTACTGTTAGGACCTTACATTTTTGGGGTGAAAAAGACTTTCATTGTTAATTTTTTTTAACAGTAATGAGACTCCCAGCTTCTAGAAGATATGTCAATGAAGGATGTTTGGACAACAGGCGGCTCTTCAAAATGCTGTTTATTGTATAGATGTTACAGCAGTAATGGGTCGTGGTTAACAGAGCCACGCCTAAAGCTGCCAGCTACAGCTTATAGGCAAGCCTGAAGCCCAGTTAGTTCTGGTTACAATGCATTATATAGTTTTCTTTGCTGAGCATCTTAATATATAATAAGCAATCAGCATCATACACAATAACTTTACCATTATCTACAGCCTATCATAACTATTATATTGAGTTAGCATGTTACAGTTTAAGCTTAAAGTTGTTTTTCTGTTTTCTTGCAGTGGAAAATTCTTAGACCTTTTTTCTACTTGCTACATCGATATGCTTGTTTGCCTATGGTATCTTCTACTTTTCCTAAGACCTATTTCTTCTTGCTAAAAACATCTTTGTTTGTGGTCAACATATCCTTTGCTCCAGCCATAAAACCTCCTTCCAGCTTGACTTAACCTTTGCCTTCTTAGTTGTCCAGTAATGACTGGCTCAGCAATTCTTAATTTAGACATCTTTTATTCTTCTATATCAAAACTTGCTTCCATCTCTATTCTGCTCTCAGGTTCCACATTCAGAGAGCCTTCTGCTAAGCACACCTATCTGTGAAACTTTCCTGTCAAACTTTCATCTCTCCCAACATCAGCTGTATCCTGTAACAAATCTGAGTTATCTTTTATCATAATGCATATTTGCACATTAACTTGTTAGCATGCATGGTATGTCACATCCAGTATTTTTATTTCAGCTGTTTAGTACTGCTACTCTCTCTTTTTCAACTTTTGTTTAGTGCTTAAAGCCCGACTTGAGTGGAAGCAGGAATTTAATGAAGAAGTAATATGAAGCAAGTTTGGATTTTGCTTTGGTGTTTTTCACACTGTTTTATAAGCATAAATGTGAAACAATAAATGGTTGGGTTTTTTTTTTCTTTTGCTTAATTTTAGGTATATCTACATAATGGGAATCCAAGAGAGAAATGAAAAGTTATTCCATAGGGTATTACAAGATGATATTGAGTGGTTAATGCCAATTCTATACACACAAACAGTAGGCCTTGCCTGCTCCCAGTATGGACACATCTTCAGGAGACTGAAGTAAGAACAATAGATCTATATTGCTGCTACTTTTGGTATCATTTTCTCTGTATACTTGCCTAAAGTTTGGAAATTTCATTTTTCTTTGGATTCAACTACACAAGATTTGTGCCAGTTCAGGGCAGTAAAACTTGATTAAATAATATCTCAAGACCCAGTTTATATTGGAAAACAGAACATTTGAAAACAGAGGTGATAATGTGTCACTAAATACTAAAAGTGCAAGGCTTCAGCCCCATTTCCAGCTCTTCTTAGATGAAATACAGCTCTTTAAATCTGAGTAGAGTGCTGTGACTTTCTCCAACTCCACATCTGTGAGTCTGAGGATCTGTGTCAGGACAGAACATTTGGAGGAAAGTGTCGATTGAAAGGGATTTCTGGAGGTCATCTGATCTCACCCTCTGTTCAAGAAGGGTAACTTCAGGTAGGTTCATTAGGTATATTCTGTTGCAACCATGCACACAGCCTGCACAGAGGCAGAAACATGAGTGCCTGCATCCCTGTACAGCAGATTTGCTGGAGGAAACTCAGGCTAATCATGGTTCTGGGAGGATTGGAGCTGTGACCAATGTTATTGTTCTGGTAGCAAAAGGGCCCAGTGCTGGAGAAATTTTCACAGTGCTCTGCAGAGAAGCACGGCATGATATTATAAATGCAGGAGCAGAGGCCAGCGAGCAGTGGGTGAGGACAGATGTTGGCAAAGCAGGAAGGGAGAGGCTTGACTCATGGTAGCTCAGCAGGTTCCATTGGATGCAGACAACCCCTGTATTAAAGCTGTGCTACTGGGAGTCAGCTTTCAGTTATTCTGACACAGTAAATATGGCTTGGCTGGGATCTGGTTTGGGTTCAGCAGTGACTCTAAAACATCTCTTCAGGTTATTAACGCAATTGAGGAAACCAATTCAGACTGGCAGCCATTTCAGCTCATTTCCATGATATTCTCACTGCAATTCAAAGTATATTTCTAGAGTCCTTTCGCTTGAGGGTTTGGATGCTGTGTGGAGGAAGGGCTAATCATTTGCTGCCATGAGGACATGGCTGCTCTGATAAAGACAGTAAGAAATGCATGGTTTTGCTCCTGATGTGGGGCAGGGGATTGTGGGCACACAGTTTGTGGTGATTGGGAATGGGGCTGCAGGCCTCATCCCTAATGGGCTACAACTGTGTAGGACAGGTGAACAGTATTGAAGGTAATGAAACATGGAGTGCTGAGGTGTACTGGCCAATCACAAAAGGGTAGAGAGGACACACAGGTGTAATGCATGTAAGGTGAAGGGTATAAAAGGTTGTACTGAAGAACAATAAAGTGCTGATGCTTGGAACCTTCTTTGGTGTCAGTTGTACCTCCTCTGTCAGATGATGTGAAAAATGTACTCTTAGTTGTCACATACTTCCTTTCCTCTTCCACATCTCTGTATGTATTAAAGACCAGTTTGAAAACTGTCCCCCTCTAGAAGTTGTCTGTACAAGAAACAGCAGCATGAACTGGAACTAAGGATAGTACTCAACTTTCTTTCTTTCCAAGAACCAGCACTTTTCGAGTGTCGGTAATTTATCTGTTACCACCTCTGCTGAGCTTTTCATGCTGCCTTTCCTCCTAGCAAGAGGGCTTGCTCAAACAGAAGAAATACAGATACTTCACCTCTGCTTCTTTCTGCTCATTTGCCTCTCCTCCCATGTTCCTATGGAGGAGCACTCATCAGTGGGAAGCACTGTTCTCCTTATGGTCTTGGAGAAGACAGTATGCTCAGCCCCTGTCTTTCTTTTCTCTCCCCTCATCTTGTGCAATGTAATGAACAGAAATTCATTAAGGTAAACCCACACTTTAGGATCATATTCCCTTTTCATATCATGTCTGATGATAACACCAGCAGTGTTTTGCCCTAGAGGAGTTTTAAAGGTGAATATCTGTAGTAGTGTAAAATCCAGGTAGCATAATGAAAAGTATTTTCTGTGTTCTTATTTTAGGGTGCCAAAGTAGCCAAATAGACATTTGTATTAGAAATTGTCCTTTGAGTGATTTATGTCCATGATTACAATGCTTTCATTTTTAAGAAAACTGTCCTGTTTTACATTTAGTTTTACAAAGTAAGGGGAAATTTCTAATTGCCACCCATAAAATGTTTCTGGGTTGTTTTTTTTTCTTTTAGAGACTTATTTATCTCTACCTCAGACAGAGGCCATATAAGGTCAATTGTGAACAACTGGACAGAGAATGATGTTAAGGTACTACCACTATATAATTTTTTTCCTAGTTGTTATTTAATCTCACTTGAGCTTCTTAAGATTTATTAGTATTTGATGGAAATGTAAATACTTAATAATGCATCCTTGGCTGTTTGACCATGATGGCAAAATATAGCTAATGAAAATAATGCATTATCTTGAAGAGCAGTATTTTATCCATGAGGTTTATAGCTTGAGTGAACAATGATGATGAGAACTAGACTTGCCAAACTTTTTATTTTGCTTTGTAAAGTTGGGGGATGCACTCTGGCTCTTGCTTACTATGTTACATAGCAGTAGGAAAGGCGATCTTGTCCTTGGATTAGGACACAGTAGTTGGAAGGCACAAATTTTCCCATTAAATCCTGTATTACCCAGTGGGAATGAGAACCACAAGGGGAGATGAGGTGATTGATACTTTATATTGTGAAAAACGAGGTTCACTTTCTATGTAGATTTTAAGAGATAAGTTTAATAGAAAGTAAGACAATTAGGAGATAGAAAAAAAGCAAGGTATGGCCGGCCGGGTGACTTGGCATTCAGCCAAGTCCACATCTTGCTGCATCAGAGACAGTCTTTAAATACCCTTTCTATTGCATCAGTCTGTTGAATATTCATTTTTTTCTAAAAACTATTTTCCATACTCTTGGAACTGTTTTGCATGGTCCCTCCTCGGGTCCGCCTTTTTAGAGCATGCGTGTTTCTTGGCTGTGTCTTCATTATCACCTCCAGGTTGGGTCTTGGTCCATACTTTCTTCAGGTGGTAGATGCTGATAGTTGGTGTATCAATAGCAGGGCCTTCTCTACGTGTTCACTGGATGTTATCCCGACCAAACAGACAGTTTAAGCACACTATATCAACTACTACCACTATGTCTAGTTTTCTTTACTAATAGCAGAAATAAAAACCTTATATTTTTAATACAATTTTATTATTCATATAACACACACACCTTGCGAAAAGCCAACTTTATAATATATATCTATAAAATATCATCATAGAATTATACCAAGTTTTGATGTCTGGATTTACAAGTGGAAATCATAAACCCAAGTTACAAGCTGCAGGTCCACACAGCAGCATGGATCCTTCTCACTTAGCTTTCAAGGGTTTGGGCAGTAGATTTCAGCAAAGAAAAAGGAGCATAGCAGATTCTATCATTTAAGCATTATTGCTTCAAGTGAAATATTCCTTGTAATCTATTCTTTGTTTGACTGTGCAAGCATACCTGATTTTTTTTCCCTAGAAAAAAGCCCTCAACTGGTATTGCTCTAAACTTTATAAATTGCAATGATTATATATAATTTTACCTGCTTTTGTTTTCAGGCTGTTGTCGTCACTGATGGAGAAAGAATATTGGGTCTTGGAGACCTAGGTGTGTATGGGATAGGAATTCCAGTAGAAAAACTGTATACAGCCTGTGCAGGAATACATCCAGATAAATGCTTGCCTGTGTGCATTGACATTGGAACTGATAATACAGCAAGTTTGACTGAACTTGACCTGCCATAAGTTAGCCCTATGAAAAGTATTTAAGAGTATTTAGCACTATAAGAGAAATTTTTTATTTGAGCACTTTTATTTAAGATAAAACCAGCTATTTTATGTAAGGGTAAATGATTTGGAATCCACTGTAGTTACATATCAATGATTGAAAAACACCAGTTAATTTGGCAGTGAAATGGTGCATTTGGAAGTAATTTCAATGCTGGAACACTAAAATGGACAGTCAGGTTGACCTGACTTTAAGAAGCTGGAAATGTGAATCAGATTTATTAAAGCAGTTTATTCATAGTATTGATTTGTTCTGTTTTAAAAGCAGCCATCACCAACCTCAAGTGCCAGCTGAAATCACTGAACATTGATATAGACTTGAGGCAGTTACAGTGGCTATATAAATGCAGTATCTTTTGGTGTGAAATGTGTTACTGTGAATTCTGGAAAACATATATTGAGGAAGTAATTCATCCTGCTGCTCTATTTGATTTATTCTTTTTCAGACACTCTTAAAAGATCCATTTTATATGGGTCTATACCAAAAAAGGGGTTGCTCACAGGTCTATGATGACTTAATTGATGAATTTATGGAAGCCATTGCAGACAGGTATGACACTGAATATTCTGCACGCAAGTATGGCAAAACTGCTGGCACAAACGCCCCCAACACACTGTCCTTGAAACAGTCATTTAAGGAATAAAGAGAGAACTAATAGTCAAAAGACATGACTGCATTTTTGGCTCTGTAGTGATTTTCTCTGTGATCTAGAACATGCTGCTTGTAGTTATTTGTTAAATATGCACACAATGGAGATGGAACTGTTTTAAGCAGTGAAAGGCCTGATTTGTTTTAAAAGGATTGTATTTCTTTGTGTCTAGTGATAGGGACATTTGCCATGTTCTGTAGGTATGGCCAGAACACACTTATCCAATTTGAAGACTTTGGAAATCATAATGCTTTTCATTTTTTAAGAAAATACAGAGAGAAATATTGTATCTTCAATGATGATATTCAAGGTATACCCTTTGTTTATGTTCCTTAACATATTTGCAGAAGCTTTGCCTAAAACCATGATCTGCCATGTAGATATGTTCAGCTCACCTTAGATTTGTACTGCTTTTGCAGGGACAGCTTCAGTGGCCTTGGCAGGACTGCTGGCAGCACAGAAAGCCACTCGTAAACCACTTGCAGAGCAGAAAGGGCAGTTCCTTGGAGCAGGAGAGGTCAGTTCTCTTAAGTGCTCTAGAGCAACAAGAGATTTAACTGTGCATTTTCTCATTCTGTAGGACTTGCAGAGACTCACATTCTCTGAGTTCAATTGCAGAATTTTTTATATAAAGGCAGCTGAAATAGATAAACAGAACGAACTACCTGCTTAAAGATCACTATGTGAAAGGTGTTTAACATTTGCAAGGACTCAAGGTTTTCACTTTCTTGCATGAACTTGAAAAAATCATCAGGGACTTGTGTGTAGTTGCAGGGGAATTTACCATAAAATTATGATTTAGTAAAAAGAGGGTAAGAACATCTTGTTAATTTTTATAGCATTAGAGAGAAGTACACAGTGGTTTTCTTATTAAGTTAAATCAGTGGCTGTTTGCAGCAGACACTAGTTAGTTACTGGGCCAGCAGTGTCAGGACCAGCACTGTGCTTCTTGGTATATCAGCAAAATTGTTTCTGTGGTGCTGCTGACAAAATAACTTAATTGACTAAAAATTCTCCATCTGAGGAAGGTCCTGATTGCAGTAATCGGCCAGTGTTATGTTGTTGCCTGAGCAGAGCCCTGCTCTGCATCTGCCTCTACCTTATTTCTTCTGCCAGCCTTCACAGCTGGCAGTGAGCAAAGAAAAGGAACATGGAGGGAAGCACTGCCAGTATCTACTTTCTACCCTCTGTCTACAAGGGCAAATAAATAACAGGGAACAGGAGCAGTGAGAGATTTGGAAAGCAGTTGTGCACAGAATACTATGCTGTGCTTTCTTGACAGAAGGGTTGCAGTACTAACTTGTTCTTACTGTCTGGTTGGGCTGATTTATTGCGGCTGCTGAACTGCTACAGGCATGGGGGCATAGTACCCAGAAGAGCTGCCTCTCTCTTTTGATTGAAGGCATGACACCATTGATCCCAGGAGTCTGCCCCCATCTAGGCAAACATTGCTTGTGTTTCAGAGCTGACTTATGAAATGTTTTTTGTGGGGCTCTTAAACAGCATGTTGTTTGTGATGACAGACCTCTTTTGTGACTTGTCCTTTTATCCACAAGGCTGCCCTGGGAATTGCAAACCTCATTGTTATGGCTATGATGGAAAGCGGTGCTTCTGCTGAGGAAGCCTATAGGAGAATATCGATGTTTGACAAATATAGTTTACTGGTTCAGGTAGGGGTGCACCATGCCTTGGAATACCACAGTACAGATGGCTGGTCCTTTCTTGTGGAAACTGAATTACCTGGGACAGATCAAAGTTTAGCCCAGATTCCCTACACGGAGGGAATAAATCTGAGACCTCGGGAGGTGGGATGTTAGGAAGATGCTAATAGAGTCACCCAAAAATAAGCCCTGTTGGTTCAAGACCTTAGACTTATGAGGTCAAGCCCCTGCCCTGTAACCACGATTGGACACCTGCCCCAGGTAAAACCCTATAAAATACCAGGTTAACCTCACCCCCTGGTCTTTGGATGCTGCCTACAGTCTGATGCATTAAAGGATATCTCTGGGCTATCCATTGTAACTGTCCCATTTATTAGCCACGCTCAACCCAGCCAAACCAGGAGAGAGGTCACAGGAACCACCGCCCTGCAGCACATGGTGCCCTGAACTGGGACTCCTCACACTGAGGAGACCTGCAGGGTTCTTGGTTTGGCTGGGTTATCAAACCGAGTAGGACCTCTCTGCTGTGGATTAAAACTCCTTGGGCCCAATGTAAGTGCAAGTGACATTCGGAGGACGCCCAGCCATCTCGGACTCCTGCGGGAAGGCAGGTGAGCAGAGAGAGGGAAGACCCCATCACCCCTGTGATATATGTTCTAAAATAAATTTGTGTATCAAGTATATGTTATAACCTAAAACTGTGCTACAAGTTTAGATTTCCAAAAATTGTAAAAGGCGTCTCCGACTACCGAGACCCATTTGCAACTGTAAAGGCTCTCAGATAATAGCAGGGCGAAACCAAGATTTACAACAGAAAGGACTGGGCTGAACAGGAGATGTCTCGTTCATCATGGGTGGACCCGCCACTTCTCTGATGATCAACGCCTGACACGGATCTAGGTGGGGAGAACCCGGAGATTGCACATATCAGCATCCCAATGCCCAGTTCCAGGAACCCGATTCAAGCCCTTGACCATGGCAGGAAAAGCTTTCAGAAACCAAACAGCGAAAGAAAGAAGTGTATGAATATGCACACTGGACAAAGACTAACAATGAACTTGCCTCAAGGCAGAAAAACTGTATAAAAACTGTACCCTGAATCTCAGAGCTTGTGGACAGAGAGGGGTCAGCTCCATTGAGGCTGTCCCTGTGTTCACCCAAACTCAATATCCCGGGGATCGATGTTGCATTCCTTTATTGTGGCTGATTCAAATTGATTTCAAATGGCGAAATAAAATACTTGATATCAAATTGGCTACGAATCCTTTATAACAACCCCCTACCCTAAACTGGGCAGGCTCTCCTGCCCAATCTCCCCAGCTTTTTCTGGGGTACGAGATGGGACAGAAACTTTCCAATTTAGAACAGGATGTATACAGACGTTTTAAAAATCTTTTAGCAGACCACAGGAAAGGACTTCAAGAAACGGGAGCTAAAAGCCCTACTGAAATGGGTATTGCAAAATTCTTCGTCCACTATAAATCTGGGCAGCGCTCTTCCAGCTCCTGTGGGACTCAGCTCGGTCTATCATATTTTTCCTCGGGTTTTTGGGATCACATGGGGGTGAAGTTATATGATTTAACCACCAGGAGAGACTCAATTGCTCCCCGTTTGTTGCCTACTTTTCAGGTGATCCTAGAAGCCCTAAAAAGTGAAGAAAAGCGGTTGCAACTGTAGCCTCACACCACCCTGCCCGAGGGAACTCGGATTGCATCCCCCATGCTGACTGCCTGCTCCCCTTCACCTGGGACTGCTATTAACCCTCTTATTCCTGGGAAGAGAACATGCAGGCGAAAAAGGTCACATACACAGGAATCTGGCTTATAGGCTACTCCTGTCCCCTCATGTTCCCTTCCTTCTAGCCCTTCAGATTTTCCTGGAATAGAACACAAAACAGAGATTGTCCCCATGCACGGGAGAAGCTATATTAGTTATCCCACTGCTGTCTTCTATCCTGCTGGTTTTACCAGGCTTACAAGATGGTGCCGGCCATGTTGTCTTCGACCCCTGGCATTCCTTCCCCTCCTCCCTCTCCTCTTCCTCTCCCCCAGCTCCTCTCACCACCCCCCCCCCCATTGGGGTGGGGAGTGCGGGGCCCGTTCCCACCCCCACTCTGCCCCTGCCTGCTGCCTCTGCCCTGCCCCCGACCGCCCTGCTCTTCCCCCCTGGGGCGGGGAGCGCAGGGCCCATTCCCACCCCTGCTCTGCCCCTGCTCAGCACTTTTGCTCTGCCCCCTCCTGGCCCTAGGCCCCTCCTCTGCTCCGCCCCCACCCGCCTCTCCAGCCTGGGCCGTGCCCCTCCTGGGGGACCAGAGCCACGCCCACCGTCGTCTTAGAAACTCCAGCTTCCAACATTGCAGTGCCCATGCCGAAGCCGATACTGAAGCCAGTTAAATGCTACTCTGCTAACAACAAAGCTGTTCCCGTTTCAAGTTATTCCTCCTCCTCAAAAGAAGAAGACCTAAGTCCCCCCAGAGCCATTAAACCTCCACCTAACTCCACAGCCTGGGCGAAGATCCAGGCAGCAACAATTAGGACAGAGACTGGGAAGTAACATCAAAACTTGTGGTACCTCCTGCTCACTATAGAAGGTGGGGAGGGAATCCGAGATGGGAACAATTATTATATGGGGAAATAAAGGAACTACGTAGAGTGGAAAAACCTTTGGAGGAGTTTACTTTCTTTAACCTTACTTTACTTTAAGTAAGAGCATTACTTTAACAACTTAGTTTGTGCTACCTTCACTGCTTATGTTTTAACATCCCATGATTTAAAAGTGAAGAAACGAAAACTAGAGGTTCTCCCCAGAAAAAGAAATAATCCAGTAGTGGAGAAGACAGCAATGTCTCTGAGACACAATAATTCTGATTCCATTTTTGCAAAACAACAGTGTTAAATACTGCTCCTTTTATGCCTGCTATAGACCGTTTTTCACTGCATTTATTTTTAGGTTAAATGATTATTTTGCCAAAACCCTTTTGTTTATGTATGTGTAGATATGTATGTATACACACATGGTGTACATGCATGTGCACACACCCTTTAAAAATATGCCTTATTTTATTTCCTTTCACAATGCCTAATTATACAACATTTGCCCTGTTACAGCATCCTGATAACACTCACTTCTAGATCTTTCTCTCACTAGTTTTAGACATAAAGTAGGACTTGCACTTTCCAAGAAGACATGATAGCAATATAATAAAAGCACAACTGTGTTTAGAATACAGTCACTGCATTTCTGCAGTTTGAGCTCTGCTTGCTGTTTCTAGATTTTAGTCAAGTATCTGTGTGTCTAAAAGAAAAACAACAATAATGCCTAAACACAATGTTCTATATGTATGTTTCATGTAGAGATACATACCAATGTTCAATGGCTCAAACATATGCAAGTCATCTGATTAAAAAAAGGCAAAGTATAGCTTCTTTTATAGCTATTTTGTGTGAGTTTTTAAGGATGCCTTCAGTTTTCAAAATTTTGTTATTTTCTAACAGCACGACTATGCCTCCTTTTTATAAGGTTAGTTGTAAGATACAAGTAATTTTGTCTTCTGGAGAATAATGAGTCTTTAAAGCCATCAAGAAGCAGAGATGTAAAAGCCTCTAACAGCCTTACTAAAAGGATGTGCAGCACTCGTGTAACTAAATGCAATTTTGTTTCTCTATGTACTTTTTGGAGTAACAAATCTGGGAAATTGAAATTTTGATTTTGTGTGTTACAACTATTTTGTTTAGTATTGTCTCAAATTTTATTACTCTAAGTTGTGTATTTTTTATTAGGGTCCTCATGCATAAGTCTAAAATGTTCCAGCAAGTGTTTAGCTGGCAATTCCTAGGAGAAAATTTAGACCCTTTGTAGATTATTGAGTTCTGTAGCCTTATTTTACAAGTATGTTGCTAGTATTGTTAGCAAAAGCTGAAAATTTACCTAGGCAGCTGAAGGATAAAGCAAGGGATGCCTTGGGAAAAGTTTCCCAAGCCATTCAAACCCGTCAAGCATACAGAATAAATCCAAATCTATCATTTCTTTTAGCTATTTTGGGGAAGAGACCTCAACTCCATGCTTTAATTTTTCAATGGGACTCTGAGACATCTGACCCTTTGTTGATTTTAGAATGGGTTTTCCTGCCCCATCAGCCAGGGAAAACCATAACAACAAAATCAGAGATGATGGCTTAGCTTATTATCAGAGCCAGATTGTGTTTATTTTCCCTCGCAGGGAAAGATTTCTCTACTATATTCTTGCCTACAACTACTGTATATTTAGACTGGCTATTGCAGCAATCAAAATGTTTGCAAATTGCTCTTGAAAATTTTACTGGGCAAATTTCAATTCATTACATTAAACATAAGTTATTGCATTCTGCCTTTAATCCTAAAACCATTAAGAAATTATGTGTCATTAGATGCACTCACTGTCTTCACAGATAGCTCAGGGAAGTCCCATAAATCAGTCATAACATGGCAAAACCCTGTAACTCACACGTGGGAATCTGACATCAAAACAGTAGAAGGTTCATCCCAAACAGTTAAATTAGCTGCAGTTGTTAGAGCTTCTTCTAAGTTTACGTGCCCTTTAAATTTAGTTACTGACTCTGCTTATGTTGCAAGTATCGTTGAGAGAGCTAAAAAATTCATTTCTAAAGACAGTTACTAATGATCAGTTATATTCTTTGCTTGAGACTTTAATTTTTTATCTTTTCCCAAGACAGCATCCTTATTTTGTTAATTTTCAAATTTTAAGACCTTTTCTATTAATCACTTGGGAGAAGGGTTATGCTTGTGTTTCAACAGGTAGAAGACCTCAATTGGTTCCTGCTAAGAATATCAAGCCATACCTACAGCCATTGCAGGAACACTGAGACGACAAACAAGAAGAATCCCCAGCAAAACCCAAAGAATAGACAGAGTGAATAATCAGTCTTTATTAAATCTTGCAGCCTATCACAGTTTAATTTTTTGTTGTAGATTTATTTTGTTTACAGGTTATTCTCCAAAAAATGACCTCTGAAAAATCCCTGTGCACTCCATGCAGCCTGTTCGAAATCTTGCTCCCCACCAGCAAATAAATACTTCAGCAGCTGAAACACCATGTAGCTTGGGGAGGCTTACTATGCTAGCACCTGACATTGCCATAATCCATAACCAAAAAATTAGGCACAAGAGATTTGTCCATCAATTTGAATCTGACTGCAAAAACAAAATTAACTTTTGGGGTAAAGGAAAAAGAATAGCAGCCTCAATATTGACCCCTGGGGTTGCTACTGCAAAAACTTTAAAAAATGCTAGAGAATTTAAAGTGCTAGCTGAGTAGGCAAACCAATGCTATGTCCCAGGCACTGAGTGAGCTGCTAACAAATGTTAATAACATCAAGCATGCCAGCCTGCAAAACAGCGCTACAACAGACTTCCTACTCTTGGCACATGGGCACGGCTGCGAGGACTTCGAAGGCATGTGTTATATGAATCTTTCCAATCATAGCATGTCCATTCATTGCAGTATTCAAATTCTCAAGTAAGGATTCAAGAAATTGCAAGATGACAGCGACTGGTTTAATGGATTATTCAAGAATTGGAACTTATCTAGTTGGACTCTAATCAAAACAGGTTTACAAGTTTTTGTAGTTGTTGTTATTATGCTTATGTTGTTACCCTGTTTTTGAAATTGTATGTTAAAAGTTTTTCAAAAATCTTTACCAAAGGCCTTTGCAATACTAAGACAAGGGGCAAATGTGGAAACCAAATTACCTGTGACAGATCAAAGTTTAGCCCAGATTCCCTACACGGAGGGAATAAATCTGAGACCTCGGGAGGTGGGATGTTAGGAAGATGCTAATAGAGTCACCCAAAAATAAGCCCTGTTGGTTCAAGACCTTAGACTTATGAGGTCAAGCCCCTGCCCTGTAACCACGATTGGACACCTGCCCCAGGTAAAACCCTATAAAATTCCAGGTTAACCATGCCTCCTGGTCTTTGGATGCTGCCTACAGTCTGATGCATTAAAATATATCTCTGGGCTATCCATCGTACCCATCCCATTTATTAGCCACGCTCAACCCAGCTAAACCAGGAGAGAGGTTGCAGGAACCACCCCCCCACGACACTTTCTGTGTCCTTCTCACAAAAAGAATCAATGTTTTATCTATAGGGACGAGATCAAAAGGTAGATTCCAATCAAGAACCATTTACACATCAGGCTCCAGAGCAGATACCGAAGACCTTTGTAGAGGCAGTGATTGTGCTTTGACCTTCAGCTTATCATTGATAAGTAAGGTTATTTTTGTTTCTGTGTTTCCATAATTTGGTTATTTGCTGCATTTACTTTGCTAACATGTCTCCAATGAGGTTGGTTACAGTGGTCTACGTTTGTGCTGGTGTAAATAATATGAAAATGTGAGGTCAATTTTCTGCTTGAAAATATACTGAGCTGTAGGTTAGCTCCCAGTGCATCTTTTATTGCAACTATTGTGCTCCTTCCGTATCTTGTGTCCTTGTTAACTGCTTCCTCTAGTCCTTGTCCAGTTGGTGTTGGACCTTTCTTGGAAAAGTTTGAGCATGTTCTCAGACACTGCATGGCCACAATGAACTGAAACGGTAATGAAGGGCACTAAAAGTCAGGAAGACAAAAATATAACCTTTTCCCCTGACACATTCCCCATACCAGCAGCAAGGGAGAGAGTAGTCACAAACACTGAATTTTTTGCTTTACAGGAGTTTCCTAACTTGAGGGTTTGGGGTTTTTCTGACCTTCCTTTCCCCAGTCAGCTTCTCTGGTCAAAATCTGACAACAGCATGGGTGAAGGAGCTATTTCATACTGCAGATCACCAATACCTGTTAGGTCACTGATGCATATAGGTATTTATTTATAACTGTGGCTGTCTGCAGAGGTCAGATAGGATTACAGGTATTTCCTGGTACAACTCTGAAATTTCCTTTGCACATGATTTATTTGAAAAATAAAGTTTCTTTGGCGGAGTAACTACCCTGAAGTTTGTAGCCCGTGTACAAATGTACATTATTTTTATGCATTTGTATCTCTGCATTTGGATGTGGTCTCAATGGAATGTGCATTGCACAGTTAACACCCAGCTAGGATGAATAATCTGTGAAGAACCTGGAGTTCTCACTTGCTTATCCAGAGCAGCATTTTTTGCACAGATCAATACAAAAAAATCATGTAAAATAGGCTTTTGGAACACATTAATTAGATTTTTCTGTGAAAATAAGAATTTTATGCAGCCATGAGTAGTGCCTGATTTCCATCTCCTGCTGCTAGAAAAGCCTATGATGCTTTGCTCTGAGTGGAAGTGTTGCCCGATACCCAGAGTAAAACACAAACCAACAGAGTTGATTTATGCGGTGCTTTATTCGGGCCCGGGGACCTGAGGACTA
>JANPWX010010881.1:0-12301 GCA_024734555.1 Trochalopteron elliotii
TAATGGACACGTAGTTATCTGTATAAGAGTAGAGCACCGCCTCACCGGGGGGCAGTCGCCTCGTGTCCCAGCCGCTGTCCGGACCTCAGCTGGGTGCAGAGAAAACTTTGAGATATCAAATAATAAACAACACGAGAAACCTGAAAACAAGGCCTTGGAGACTCTGCTTTTTTACGCGATGCGGCTCAGGGCTTTTAGAGGGCCAAGGACTCTTAACAGCCGGAATCTCGGGTGAGAAAACCAAACCCGAGAATTAAGAACTTGCAGAATGAGAGTGGGTTTTGGGATGCTGGCTTCCTCAATAAAGTTCCTGTCTACTGCTAAAGGCCTGGGCAGAGGCAGGGACTGGTTTAAACTCCCCTCTCCATTTGTAACAGCCAGTGATAAGCAGTGGGATAGTGTGCCAAAACTTGAGGAAGAGAGTGCTAGTGAGATCCGTCAATCTGCTCCATGAGGTGTTGGCTATAATGAATCACACTTGAAATGTTTCTATACCAATGTATTCAGCATGAGGAACAAATGAGGAGCTCAAGGCTTTGGCCCAGTCCCAGAGATTTCACATCATTGGCATAAGTGAAACTTGGTTAGATGAGTCCTGTGACTGGAGTGCCGTGTTGGATGGTTACAAGCTCTTAAGGAGGGATTGGCAGGGCAGAAGAGGCAGAGGGGTGGCACTGTATGCAATAGAAGAGTTAGAATATATGGAGCTCACAGTTGGCAATGACACAATTGAGAGCCTCTGGGTAAGAATCAAGGGGCAAATAAATGTGGATGTCATCATGGGAGTCTATTACAGACCTACTAGCCATGATGATGATGCAGATGAATTATTCTTTGAGGAGCTAAGAGACACTTCTAAATCAACTTGCTGGATGTTAACTGGGAACACCATACAGCTGGTACAAACAGGTCCAGAAGAGTCCTAAAACACCTGGATGACAACTTCATGATACAGGTACTAAGAAAGCCAACTAGGAAACATGTCCTCTTTGATTCGTTGCTTGTTAACAGAGAGGATCTCATAAACAAAGTGGATCTTGGTGGCCATCTTGGCCACAGTGACCACAAAGCAATTGAGTTTAAAATCTCTGTTGGCAGGAGGAAAAGTGCCAGCAAAATCTCAACCCTGGACATGAGGAGAGCAGATTTCAGGCTACTCAGGGAACTACTGAGTAAGATTCCCTGGGAAAATGCTTTTGAAGGTTCTGGGGTCCATCAGTGCTGGTCACTTTTTAATCACCACCTCCTAAAGGCACAGAAGCAGGGAATTCCAAAATGTCAGAATTCAAGCAGACAAGGCAGAAGGCCAGTTTGGCTGAACAAGAATCTTCTTTTGGAGATAAGGCAAAAAAGGAAGGTGTATGCCCAGTGGAAGCAAGGTCAGGTGACATGGGAAGAATACAGAGATGCTGCTCGCCACTGTCAGGAGAAAATTTGTGTGGCTAAAGTTCAATTGGAGTTGAAGCTGGCGAGAACTGTGGGGGACAATAAAAAGAGCTTTTTAAAATACATTAATGGCAAAAGGCAGTGCAGAAATGACATTGGCCCATCACAGGATGGAGATGGTCACTTCGCAAATGGAGATATTAACAAGGCAGAGATGTTTGATGCTTTCTTTGCCTCTGCCTTCAACACCAGTGATGGGCTAAGGGGGTCCCAGCATCTGGAGCTGGAGGACCATGGCTATGAGCATGATCAACTCCCAGTTGACCTTGAAGCTGTGAGGTATCTGCTGCTCCAGCTGGATCCCTATAAATCTATGGGGCCGGATGGGATTAATCCAAGAATATTTAAAGAGCTGTCTGAAGTCATCACGAGGCCTCTACTGATGATTTTTGAACAATCTTGGGAATCTGGAGAAGTCCCAGTTGACTGGAAGCTGGCTACATTGTCCTAATTTTCAAAAAGGTCAAGAAAGATGACCCTAAAACCTACAGGCCTGTCAGTCTCACTTCAGTGCCTAGTAATGTTATGGAGAAGATTATTCTGGGAGGTATTGAAAAATACCTGAAGGACAACACAGTTATTGGTCAAAGCCAGCATGTCTTCACAAGGGGAAAGTCCTGCTTGACAAATCTGATTTCCTTTTATGACAAGGTAACCAACCTAGTTGATCTAGGAAAGCCAGTTGATGTAATCTTTTTGGATTTCAGTAAAGCTTTCGATACCATCTCTCATAGCATCCTTCTGGATAAAAAGTCCACCACACAGCTGGAAAAACACATGATGCAGGTGGTAAGCAACTGGATTACAGGTCAGGCACAAAGGGTTTTAGTGAATGGGGTGAAATCAGGCTGGAGACCTGTCACTAGTGGGGTTCTGCAGGACTTCATCTTAGGCCCTGTGCTCTTCAATATCTTCATAAACAACTTGGACTCAGGATTTGAAGGTATACTAAGTAAGTTTGCAGATGATACAAAATTGGGAGGTGCTGTTGACTCCCTCAAAGGAAGAGGCCCTGCAAAAAGATCTAGACAAATTAGAAGCAATCACCAATCATATGAAGTTTAACAAGGGCAAGTGCCAGATTCTACATCTGAGATGGGGCAACCCTGCATGTACATGCAAATTGGGGAATGACATACTGGAATGCAGTGCTGCAGAAGGGACCTGGGGGTCCTGGTCAATGGCAAATTGAATATGAATCAGCAGTGTGTCCTGGCAGCCAGGAAGGCCAACTGTGTCCTGGGGTGCATCAGGCACAGCATCGCCAGCCAGTCAAAGGAGGAGATTGTTCCGCTTTGCTCTGCACTGGGGCAGCCTCATCTCAAGTACTGTGTGCAGTTTTGGGCACCACAATATAAGAAAGGTATAAAGCTATTAAAGAGCATCCAAAGGACAGCTACAAAGATGGTGAAGGGCTTAGAGGGGAAGCCATACAAGGAGCAGATGAAGTCACTTGGTTTGTTCAGCCTAGAGAAGAGGAGACTGAGGAGAGACCTCATTGCAGTCTACAACTTCCTCACAAGGGGAAGTGGAAGGGCAGGTGCCAATCTTTTCTCTGTGGTGACCAGAGACAGGACCTGAAGGAATGGCATGAAGCTGTGTTGGGGAGTTTACTTTAGTGGACAGAATGGGTTCCTTCGGATTGGCATAGCGTGGCGGAGGGAACAGTTGGGTAACACCAGTTTGGAGGGATCACGTGTGAATCCCTCTCTCTCTTTTGGACACTTTTGTTATTAATATTTTTGCTTTTACTGTTTGTTTTCTTATCTCATTGCTGTTTCCAGTAAATTGTTCTTATCTCAACCCATGATATTTACCTTTTCTGTCTCCTATTGTCCTCTCCAGCCTGCTGCAGGGGAGGGGAAAGGGCGGGGGAGTGAGCAAGCGGTGCATGGTTTCAATGGGAGCACTGAATTAGAGAATACCATTCCTAAACCATGACAGCCTTATTTGGTACGCAACATGAGGCACGAAGGGTTGAGATACCAACAGATCTGCCTAGATTGGGTTGAAAACAAATTTGATCTAAGTATTTCACAGAATCACAGAATCACTAGGTTGGAAGAGACCTTCAAGATCGAGTCCAACCCATGCCCTAACACCTCAACTAAACCATGGCACTGAGTGCCACATCCAGTCTTTTTTTAAACACATCCAGGGATGGTGACTCCACCACCTCCTTGGGCAGACCATTCCAGTACTTTATCACTCTTTCAGTAAAAACTTTTTCCTAATATCCAGCCTAAATTTCCCTTGGTGCAGCTTAAGACTGTGTCCTCTCATTCTGTCAGTTGCTGCCTGGAAAAAGAGACCAACCCCCAGCTGACTACAACCACCTTTCAGGAAGTTGTAGAGAGTGATAAGGTCACCTCTGAGTCTCATTTTCTCCAAGATAAACAACCCCAGCTTCCTCAGTTGTTCCTCATAGGGCTTGTGTTCCAAGCCCCTCACCATCCCTTTTGCCCTTCTCTATATGGGCTCAAGTGTCTGAACATCCTTCCTAAACTGAGGGGCCCAGAAATTTACACGGTACTCAAGGTGTGGCCTCACCAGTTGCAAGTACAGGGGAAGAATGACCTCCCTGCACCTGCTGGCCACACTATTCCTGATACAGGCCAGGATGCCATTGGCCTTCTTGGCCACCTGGGCACACTGCTGGCTCATGTTCGGTCGGCTCTCAACCAGTACCCCCAGGTCCCTTTCCGTCTGGGCACTGTCCAGCCACACCGTCCCCAGCCTATAGCATTGCAGGGGATTATTGTGGCCAAAGTGCAGGACTTGACACTTGGACTCATTAAACTTCATCTTGTTAGACTCTGCCCATCGATCCAACTGTTCCAGGTCTCTCTGCAGAGCCATCCTACCTTCCAACAGATCAACAGACACTCCCAGCTTAGTGTCGTCTGCAAATTTACTAATGAAAGACTCAATACCCTCATCCATGTCATCAATAAAAATATTGAACAGGACTGGCCCCAGCACAGACCCCTGAGTGACACCACTAGTGACTGGCCACCAACTGGATGCAGCACTGTTCACCACCACTCTCTGGGCCTGTCCATCCAGCCAGTTCCTGACCCAGCAAAGAGTGCTCCTGTCCAAGCCATGGGCTGCCAGCTTTTCCAGGAGTATGCTGTGGAGGACAGTGTCAAAAGCCTTGCTGAAGTCCAAATAGACCACATCCACAACCTTTCCCACATCCACCAGGTGGGTTACCTGGTCATAAAAGGAGACGAGGTTGGTCAAACATGACCTACCCTTCCTAAACCCGTGCTGGCTGGGTCTAATACCCTGGCCATCTTGTAGGTGCTGCGTGATGACACTCAGTATAAACTGTTCCATTACCTTACTGGGTACTGAGGTCAGGGTAACTGGCCTATAATTACCAGGATCCTCCTTCCCACACTTTTTGTGAATGCATGTCACATTTGTTGTATTTGGTACAGACCCTCTGATCACAATGTTGCTTGGTCTGTTCATGCGGGTGTGGTACCTTGCCCTGTATGATAGCTGTGTGATACCAACTTGTGACATGATAACATCAAGGGCAGTCATGGTCATTTGGGATGTGTATTCAGTGTTGCTCTCCCACTCTTATCTTGGGTGCTACCTTTGAGAGTCCATTAATAATTGTACCTGATACAGGCTGCGTGAGGCCAGCATGTTATTAGCTCCACAAAGGTGTATCAAGCTCTGAGGGTTGACTAGCAACATCCCAGAAATGGCTTAAGAATAATTAGTGAAACAGCTTGGTCGGAGGTGTTTTGAAAAAGCAAAAAGGTTTACTTAAAGACAAAATAACAAACTATACAAAACAAAAGAATAAAAGCCTTGCACAGTGCAAGGAGGTGCCTTGCACCTGCTAAAACACCTCAAAAATGCCCTGAGAAACTCTGTGCTCTCTCTTAAGTATTTAATGATCTAGGAAGGTTTTTTTGCAAGCTGCCCAATAGAAAATAGCTACATTCCTTGAAGAACAGCTCAAGGGTCCAACAGGTGCCTTTGTCTTGGCACTGGGCCAATTACAGTGAGAAATTTCTGGTTCTTCTTCCTTAAAAGTTCCAGGAGTGTAACTAAAACTCTTTTCCTAATATGGAAACACCTGCTCGGGTGTGGGGGTGCACTGAAACACGTACCCAGGCTGTGGGGGAACAGGTGAGGATGATTTTCCCCAGCTTTTCACCCCCTTTTTTCCCTGAGGCCTGTTACAACAGGTTTTGAGAATTTTGAATTTCCCATGGATGTTAAAGAAAGCATGTTCTTGTTGCTAGGTCTGCCAGGTCTCCTCAGTGCAGTCCACACTGTGTTTAGAGTCAAGAAAGAGGTTTTTAGGAAGGCCTTTGAGAGATCTGCCCCAAGGGTGGATAGTCATTGCTGGAGGTTAGATTTGTTTCATTTTACTTATGGAATTTTTTTCCATAAGTTGCTAGGAAACTAACTACTGGGTACTTATTGGTACTTAAGCAAAAAACAAAGGAAGTGGCCAGAGGAGAGGAGTGTAGCACCTGGATACACTTTGTTTTGTCTCTCGGAATTTTGTCTCAGAGGGGAAAGATACTGGGAAGTTTTGGGGGCAGGTAAAGGACGGGGTTGGGGGTAGCTGCATTCTCTCACTCTTGGCATCGGAAGGAGCAGGGTCAAGCTGTTGCTTACTGCGGGGAGAACTCACTGTCACCACCAAAGTCCAGTCCTACCTAGGGATCTACCAGCATCTGCTCGTGTGTCCAGGAATTCTGAGCATGCCATCTCCTGCCTCGCTGGAGAGGGGCCACTGCTGTCCCGCCCCTGCCACTCCTTCAGCACTGCTCTGGGTCTTTTTGCTATACTGTAGCCCCGCACTCCCTGCCCTGCTGGGACATCCCACAGTTCCAGCTACCACTGCGGAGCTTCTGATACATCTCATCCACCAGCTCAGGATTTCTGCTCATTTTCGTGCCGTTCCAGCTTGGTGCTCCTCAGAGTTCTGCAGGGGCACTGAGATCAGACTGTCCCAGGGTTTTGTGAAGTGAAGCCTCTCCTCCTTCCCGTCTCGGCCGAGAAGGCTGTCATGAGGTTCCTAGTTCTGTTTGTTGTTAATGCCATAGTTATTGTTGTTTGTTTGCCTTGTTATATAAACTAGTAAAGAACTGTTATTCCTATCCCCATACCTTTGCCTGAGAGCCCTTTAATTTTGAAATTATAATAATTTGAAGGGAGAGGGTTTACATTCTCCATTCCAAGGGAGAGTCCAGATTTCCCTGGCAGACATCTGTCTTTCAAACTAAGACAGTCATAAATGGCATGGAAGGTTGGAAAACATAGGCCAGTATGAGACATTAATTTTTAAGAATTAAAGACTTTAGTTAAACTAGATATTGCTGAGGTAAGATAGACAAACTTCCCTCTATTAACAGAAGCCGGATTTAAGGAACTGATAAATCATGAGGCCTGTTTATGTATTCTGACTAATCAATAGACTCCAAGAATACAATACAATCATGAATCAAACAGCCCTGGAAAAACAGGATTCTTTTGTCACGTAACACTAAAAGGTTAAAAAGTCAAAGCAAGGAAGACCCATTTACTTCATCATTTTGGGACCCCACCCCATAAAAAGGACCACCAACCCATTTTAAAGAACAAACTACGCATGCTTAATGGCTTTTTGGCTAATTACCATACGAAGCGGGGAATGGAATGTACCAGAGCTATGAATATGTATTTGTGGTTTGGGTATTCAATACTCCTGTACATAAAAAGACCCTGTGATCATCTGTAAATTGCGCGTGTGTATTTGGGAGCTATCCCGCACGCTGCCATGCGTCGTAATAAACATACACTTTCTAACTTTAAACTGTTAGAGAGTCTTTGTCCGTCATAGTTGGATATTGGTATTAAATCAATATCCATATTTTTAAAAAAATCATTTGGCGACCGTGACAGGACCTGCTCTCTCTGGCCGAGGGGCCATTGGAGCCTGGGACTCCTCAGGGCGCCCGCCCAGAATTTCCTGGGAAGAGGGCTCCCGCGGCCCTGCTAACACCCCTGGGGAAAGACGAGAGCCTGCTGGAACTATGGACAAAAGGTATGTTTAAAGAAATTTGAATTAAAAATCAGGTACCTTTGAATAGAGGCCGCTTATAAGTCATGAGAGACGTCTTATGCAAAGCAGAAGCCTGACTGGCTTTTGGAAACTCCACGGAGTATTGGTTGTTGTTGTTCCAGGTAAAGCTGGTAACTTGTGGCTGCCTCCCAGGTAGGGGGAGGGCAGGGGCGGCAGCAGGTGGCCAGTGTTGTTGGTTTTAGGAGCAGTGGTAGCTCCGATTTCAGCTTGTAGTTTAAAAGGTAATCCATACTCTGAAGGGCTAGCCTGAGTTTTGAGACACGAAGGATCCTGTTTTGGGTCGTGATCCCGCAGGCCGGATGTGTGTGTGTATTGCGGACGGATCCGTGTTTGTTTGGTAGTGGTCTTGTAGGTTTGTGATTGTGTGTAAGTGGAAAAAGAATCATTTGTGTACCGTATGTGTTATGATGTGTGACAGTTTGTCTTGTAGGTGTTTTGGTTTGTGTAATTTTGGAGCGTGTTACTAACCTTTGTAAGTGTTTTTAAAAGTTTTGCAAGTTAAAAGTTGTAAGAGATTTTAAAACCCCCTCCGATCCGTGGAAGAAAACCTCTGTCTGAGAAAGCAGAGAGATTTAAAGCTTGTGCCGTGACTGGAGTGTGTCACGGAGAGCGTTGTGTGTAAGTTTTGACTGTGTAACTGATAGTGTGATTTTAATCAGTGTGTGGTTCAGTAGAAAAACATCTGTGAGTGAATAAGCTGTTTATTGTTTGTAAGTAAAACAAGCAAAGTAAAAGGGTTTGGTTTTTTTTCCTCTCAAAAATCTATCCCAACATACCGCAGTAACTGAAGTGATTTGTTGCCCTGGTAACCAGAGAGGAATCTAGGCTTGGCAGCCTCAGGCCACGTCCCTTGTAAAACGCCGAAAAGATTTTGGCGAGACCTTGTTAAAACTTTTGGTCGAATGTGTTTAGGGTTGTAAAGGACCCCCGACTGTTTCCTTTGTGAGCCTAAAACTGTTGGTGTTTGGAGTCAAGTCCCTGCAGGAAAAGGGAAACCTGGTCTAGCAGCTTTTGATTGTGTGCAAAGAACGGGAAGCCCAGTGCCAGCAGAGGTAGCCAGGGATTTTAGTGTACTGAGATAGCCGTCATTTACACAGCGATTCACATACTGAGTGCAGCATAGAATTGTGTGATTTCTGCCAGAGCTCAGCTGGTACTTTGCAAAGTTCACATTTGATAACTTTAAATGAATTTTAATAGCAATATACCCAAGGCAAGGCATAACAGCAGACCCGGTTTAATGAATGATTGATAACCAACAATTTGAGTAAAGTACCTGGCTTATTGTGTGGAGTTTTTTTATTGTTTGTTTGTTTTGGTTTAGTTTTTTTTTATAATAAAAGGAGGGTTTTCTTTTTCTTTTCTTAACCATAAGTTCTTTCCTCTACAGCTGATGCTTTGAGCCTTGTTTTGAAGAATGACATACTGCTAATTTTTTCTTTTTAAAATTAACAAACTAGTTTTTTGTTTGTGTTTTTTTTTTTTTCCTTTTGCTAGTTAAATTGTATGCTCAAGAATAGGAGGGACAAGAATTGTGAGGCTGGTTCAGAAGAGTTCCCCTGCTCAAGGATGGGATTTCAGGAATCTTAAAGAAAACAGTAAAAATTCTTAAAGTTGAGTGTTGCCAGCATATTTTTGTATCAGAGGAATACCAAGTGGAAGTTAAGAACTGGGATAAGATCCAAAAGCGTTGGGAACAAAAAATTCTAAACATGGGGACAAATGAGAGCAAAGAGATTCCCAGAGGAAGCCCTTTAGGGTGCATTTTAATACACTGGAAAGAGCTGGTGGGCTATGATGGTACAGAAACCAAGAGGGAGCTGGTTAAGTTATGTACACAGTGGTGGCCCCTCTATAAACGTGACGAGAGAGTGAAGTGGCCAGCAAATGGTACACTGGACTATGAGACACTATTACAGTTAATGCTTTTGCTCCGGCGGGAACAAAGGTGGTCAGAGGTGACTTATGCAGATATGTTTTTCAGCCTTCAAAATCACCCTGAGTGGCAAAGGGATTGTGGAATGAGGCCACCATCTGATCCTTTAGTATTGGCCCTTGAAAAAGATAATAAAGCTAATAAGAGGAAGCCCAAACAGTGTTGCAGCACCTGCTCGACAAATCAGAGGTGCACACACCCTGACAAGGTATACCAAATAGAGGCTTTAGAACAAGAGACAGAAGGCATACTTAAACCACCCCCAAAGAGACAGGAAAGGAAGAGGGTGGTGGAAAATGTAGATTCCAAACCACCATTAACCCCAACCTCCCCTGCTTCATCTCTAACTTCACCTTCCTTTAGGAGGACAGCAACTGAGGAACTATATCCACCACTGCCTAGCAGTGACAGTGAGTGGGATGAACCTGAACCTCCCCCGTCAGCTCCCAAACTTTCCCCACAAGGGCCTATAGCATCAAGGACCCGAAAACAAACCACAGAGGTCATACAAGCACCTGTCCTGGTTTAGGGCAAATTTGGGAGGAAATCTCCGAATGGGGTTCCTCTGAAAAGCAAATCCAAACAGCCCCTCCCCCCAGCAGGTCCAGGGAAAGAATTCCCTCAAAGAAGAGTGGAAAAAAACCCTATTTATTTAACAAACAAAATGCCCACAAGCATAAAGAATGAATAATAATAATAATAATAATAACAATAATAATAATATGAAACAATAAAACCTCTCGCTGCTCTGAAGAGAGATGGCAAAACTGAGAGTCCGTGCCAGGAGTCTGTTTATCAGTCCCTTCAGTGCTGGAAGATGCCGAGTCCCGGCCCGGTGGGCCACGGGTGCAAGATCCCGGTGCTCCTCTGGGTTTTTCAGTCCAGAGCAGATTTAAACAGTCCCAAAGAAAAATAAAATAGTAAAAAAAACAGTCCAGGAAAGCTTCTTTGCCTCAGCTAGCTAGACTAACAAAGGGGAAAAAAAAACTCTCTCTGGCTGCCCTCTGTGCATCCGACGAAGGAAAAAAAAGAAACCACACAGTCCCAAGGACGAGAGCAGATTCAGAGGAGTGAGTTTGTTTCTCAAAACAAACTGTGCGCGTCTTCTTTCCCTGCTCACTCTCAGAACCAGTCTTAAAGGTACAGAACACAGAACAGACGATTTGGGGATACATAGTCACCCTAGGACATTCCACCCCTTATCACCATATCGTCAACTTATCAAAACTAATTGAATTTTAACTCTACAAACACACATTATGCATGCATATATCTATATAAAAACAATATACAGCTATATACAGACAATGGCAGTGACATTCAACAAAAAGGGATATGTACACATGGTTTTCATCCAACAATCAGATCTCCCTGAGGTACACATCGTGTTGGTCCATCTTTCTGCATTACCCACCATGTACAACCTGGTCCCTGAGCAAAGACAATCCCACAGATGGGTTTGTCCATACTTGAGGTGGATTTGATCCAAACTGTCTTCCCTAACAAACCTCTTGCATGTACTACAGGGACTTTATCTCCATCTACTGTATGCAGGAGCTCAGACTGGGCAGGGCCTGCTCTGTTGTTGGAACCTCGGGTGTTAACTAACCAGGTGGCCTTTGCCAGATGCTGCTCCCAGTTCTTGAAAGATCCCCCACCCAATGCTCTCAAGGTGTTTTTTGACAGTCCATTGAATCTTTCCACTTTCCCAGCAGCTGGTGCATGGTAGGGGATATGGTACACCCACTCAATGCCATGTTCCCCAGCCCAGGTGTTGGTAAGGCTATTCTTGAAATGAGTCCCATTGTCTGACTCAATCCTCTCAGGGGTACCATGCCTCCAGAGAACCTGCTTTTCAAGGCCTAGAATGGTGTTACGGGCTGTAGCATGAGGCACAGGGTAGGTCTCCAGCCACCCTGTGGTGGCTTCTACCATTGTGAGCACATAGCGCTTATCTTGACGTGTCTGGGGTAATGTGATATAATCAATCTGCCAGGCCTCCCCATACTTATATTTGGACCACCGTCCACCGTACCATAGGGGCTTCACCCGCTTGGCCTGCTTGATTGCAGCACATGTGTCACAGTCATGAATAACCTGAGAAATACTGTCCATAGTTAGGTCCACCCCTCGGTCTCGTGCCCACTTATAGGTGGCATCTCTGCCCTGATGACCTGAGGCATCATGAGCCCATCGAGCCAGGAACAACTCTCCCTTGTGTTGCCAATCTAAGTCTATTTTTGACACCTCTATCTTTGCAGCCTGATCTACCTGCTCATTGTTTTGGTGCTCCTCATTAGCTCTACTCTTGGGGACATGGGCATCTACATGACGGATTTTTACAGGTAGCTTCTCTTTCCGAGTGGCAATGTCTTTCCACTCTTCGGCAGCCCAAATTGGTTTTCCTCTACGCTGCCAGTTAGCCTTTTTCCACTTCTTCAACCATCCCCATAAAGCATTGGCTACCATCCATGAATCAGTATAGAGGTAGAGCTTTGGCCACTTCTCTCTTTCAGCAATGTTCAGGGCCAATTGAACAGCTTTGAGTTCAGCAAGTTGGCTCGATCCACCATCTCCTTCAGTGGCCTCAGCGACTTGTCGTGTGGGGCTCCACACAGCTGCTTTCCATTTCCAGTTCATTCCCACTATGCGACAGGAACCGTCAGTGAAAAGAGCGTAGGGTGTTTCTTCTGCTGGCAGTTGGTTGTATGGTAGAGCTTCTTCAGCTCGTGTCACTGGTTCTTGCTCCTCTTCATCTGTGAGACTAAAGTCTTCACCTTCAGGCCAATTTGTAATTATCTCCAAAATCCCAGGGC
>JANPWX010010883.1:0-11414 GCA_024734555.1 Trochalopteron elliotii
TTAAAGCATGAACTGATTTATATGACAGGGGGTTCCTTTTAGCTAATGACAGTGTAGAATGTCTTTGGTGCCTTTGGAGCCTTTGGACTCACTGGAAGGAGTAGGCTAAACACTTAATAGTTCTAGAAAAAATAAGACCTGCAGTCCCCTAATCTCCACAGGCAGCCAATTGAATCTGTCATGTCAGATCCTAATCTGGTAGTGCATTGGGAATCCTGCATGAATACAGCTGGGCATCCTATGTACAGTCTGGAGAGTCTGGGTTTATTATTAAGTTATGTTCAATAAAACATGTCAGAATGGATTCCTTTTCAGGAGAGGATTTATAGGCACTAAGTCTGGGTTTTGCAGCAGTCCCATGAAATAGAGTTTTTCGAATATATCTTAAAAAGTTAATGCAGTTAAGATTTCACTCACCCAGTTTATGGAGCCTCTGAAAATAAATTTAGTTTCAATAGAATGACATCTCTCATAAAAGCCAAATCCATCTTTCTCGAATTCAGGTTTTGAAATGAGAGCTGACAATGGCTTGTGCTGTCAAAAGTATCTTTGCTGGTTCAGTCTCAGGACAGTCACTGTGTGACTTATCCTTCTTTTAGGCTGCAGAAGACAAAAGATCACAGAGAGAACAACATTTCTCTCCTACATCAGGGCTTGCACTGGGTTTCACTGAGAAATTCTTTGTATTCACATCTTGGTTTTGGAAGACCAGCTGTGACCTGTGCAATGAACCTGTGCAGGCCCTACAAGGACAGGACATAGAGTGGAGGGTAAATGACAGATAATAGCATGGAAATGCAACAGAATCACCTAGTACATGAGTATAATTTGTCTGAATTAAATGTCTTTATCTGGTAATTCTATAGCTGGAGGGTGTTATGTGTTTCCGTCATACTGATCAGCATACAGCAGCTTCCTGTGCAGACATCAGATGAAAATCAGAAATTTTTCTTGCCTTTGTTTGGTCCACTTGACTTTACCTCTTAAATGAATGTTAGATATTTTCTCCCGTGTTTCTTCTAAGAATTTTTTTTTTCCTCGTTGGAAGTAGTCCTAGTTACAGATGTTAATGATCACATTAAAGATCACATTTTAGCTACTTTAGATATTGTGGTTTCTGAATAATCTGTTCTTCCATAGCCCAGTTTTTCCAGTGTGTTATTCCAATAATTTGAACTTCAAAAGTTTGAGACTCTGACATACTTCTTGTTTGCCAGAAAAAGATGGTGTCCAAGTCTAATTTAGTCTTGTGCTTCTCAAGCACTTCAGTAGTAGTTCCAGAAGAATCCCTTCTGACTTTCTACAAAGAATAGGTTTTTGGTGGGTTTACATTAAAGTCCATAAAATGTACCACTTCTAAAAACTGCATTTTTTTATAAGTACAAATTCCTAATTTATACTATTTCTTTGCTAGCTGTAATATAGGTACATTTATTATCGTGCACTGTCTTATGAACTTACCATTAGTGTTTCTTTTGTTTATCCTGTGCAGTGAGGAGCCTCTTAAAGCCTTACATCTGCTTTTCCTTGTGTCTATTCAATAAATAATTCATGTTGTAATAGATCTGATCAGTCATTATTATGAACTTGTGAGTGAGAGTTGATTTTGGGGTCCTGGCTGCCTCAATGAAACTGCTGTCTACTGCCAGAAACCAGGGCAAAGGCAGGGGCCATCTAAAGTATCCCCTCTCAATTTGTAACGTATGAGGACTTGAAATAATTCAATGACTGCATTGAACTAACCCAAAATGGCATTTGAATGATTTGAAATAATATTTCTTAGTGTATTTCTTTTTATATGTGTTGAAGTCCCACAAAAGATTGTTATTGAGCAAGCATATAAAGCATTTGTAAGATGAACACTGTTGGTTCTCATCTCACTAAAGCAAAAAATGTTATAGAAGGCTTCTGTAGTGCTGTCACAATATTGTGATAAATATTAGCGTTGCTGGTAAATTTTGACTTTCCTACAGTTATGAAGAGCAATCATATTTAGGAAGAAAATGCATAATTCTATGCCCAAATTCCACAGTCTGTAGCAAGTTTCTGTATTTTTGATTGTTTTGGTACATTCATGTTTTTTTACATATATCATACAAAGCATAACTTGTTGTTTACATTTCACTGTTTTGCCTGGAATTGAAAGCAATTTGTGCCAGTTGGAAATCAAGCATAAAGTGCATTGCAACAGGAGTGTGGGCAGCCTAAGAATAGCAGTGTGGAGAGCAATTGCTTTTGTGCAACATCCCTTGTTTGCTGAGCATTACCTTACAGTGATAGATCCAATATGCTCTTTGCTTGGTATTTGAAGCAGAGAACAAGGTGCTCCCTGGAAGTGGATTTTCTTTTCTGATTGTCAATTTATACTAATTAATTTGATAAGGACAGCAGCTGTATCTGCCTCTTAATTCCTTAATCTTAGAGTAAGAAATAGAAATTAGATTATAAATTATAGAAATTATTATTATAATTAGAAATGGATTAGTCAGAGATAAATACATCTTTTCTCCTGTGAAAAAGCCCTTTAAAAATATTGCATTCTTGTAGCAGGAATGGCCAGCACAGTGATGAAAGCAATTTTCCATTGCTGGAGGGAATTGTCTATGGTGACTGAATGGAAAGGATAAATATTGGCTGATATTAAAAACGGGGAATAAAATTTTGACTAAAGGCAGTGAAAATAGTTTTGTGGGCTGATCTAAGGGTGCCTTGGCCCCAGGAATAAGGGTGTCTATAGGTTCTGTCTAGTGTGGATAAACTCACTACAGATGTCAACCAAAGATGAGGGAAATAGGAAACATTTCTTTAGGAAGGAATGTACTTTTAGTGCTCCTGTTGGTGAGGGTTTATTATCTTTCATGATGTGATACTTCCTGTTCCAGTATTATATTTCAAGTGTGGAATGAAATGTTTTTAATTAAATGAATTATTTGGGAAGACACACTACAATTATCAAAGTATTTCCAAAGTTTGCCAAGATTTTTTTTTTCCTCTATCAAACAAGTCATCACTGAATCCATAACTGAAATTAATTTCTGGAATCACTTTGTTTTACTTTAAGTCAATTTACTGTGAAGGCAAATTCCTATATTGACCACAATTGGGGTACTTTTTTTGGATACACTTGATTTAACTATCTGTGACCATCTGTTTATTTATACATCTAATCTGGATGACAAGTTATGAGGGCTCTTTGCCTTTGATGGCCTTTGCTGAGATAACCAGGAAGGCCCTTGGAAAGTGGTTTGACTGTTTCACCAATATGGGTGTTGTTCCCTAGAGACTTGCCTGAGATTGTTATTACTCACAAATGAAGTTAGCAGATTAATTTTTATTGCTGGATGAAGGACTAAACCAAATTCAAGTGAAAGATTCAGCAGTTTTTGGTGGTTTAAAGGAGGCCATATTTTTGCTCTTTGGAAAGAGATTATACTCCTAAAAGCACTGTGCAGTCAATCTGTTTTATGATCCTTACCAGCAAACACAACATTTACTCAGTCACAAAATTGCTAACAATGCAGTATGCATGGAGTTGAGGATAGAGATAAAGTAGAGCTTTGTGTTTTTCTGGGTTGACCTTTCTCCCTTGTTTAAAGACCATTTTGAAAGAGGTCAGATGGGGATCCCAACATGTTTCACTGAAAAAGTGAAAGCTTTGCTGTGAGTCCTGAAAGGGAAGAATTGGACAGCTGATTTCTTTGTGAGTTTGGCTTGGAATAAAATAAAGATAATATTGAGCATAACTCTATCAAGTGTTTATAGATGCTAGATGGTTTTTTCCTTTTTTTTTTTGTAATTGGATTGTTTTGCAGAAATTGAGTTTCTGCAGAAGCACTCTCAACAAGGTGCATGGTGCAACACAAGAGCTTCCTGCATCTTTAAACTCAGTTTCCTGTTAACTAGGTGGGGAGATTGTCTATGTTCCACCAGTGAAGTGCTAAATCTTTGAGCAAGCCTTAGTGTTTGAAATAATCTCACATTACATCCATTTGCAAGATTTGTGTGCTATCATTTAGCAAGCTCCATATTCCTTCTATCCTTCCTGTTTTTGAGGGAGGCTGGGTTTTTTTTGTTGTGGAACCAGAGTGAAGAAGTCTGAGAAGCCTCTCTATGGAGAAGCTGATCATCTGGTCTTCTGTGCACACAGTGATGTGTTTGTGCCTGCCTTTGGCTCTGGGAGGGGAGATGGGTGCTGGTGCTCCTTACCACCTCAGTTTCAGGTGATTTTATTGTAGGTTTGGTAACAAACACTTAAAGAACTTGGATCTGTCTAGGCAAGACCATTATCTTGTGTGTGCATGTGTATTTCCATGAATTTCTTTGTTCTGTTTGACTGTTACTTAATCCTATTTACCTTTTCCTTTTTAAATGAAATATATCAGTGTTCTGTATCTTTGAGACAAATTGATGGGGTTTTTTTTTGTTCCTAATTCCTATTCAATTACATTTTTAACAAAGCACTTGGAAAGAAACAGTGTACTCCCCCCTGCCCCCACTCCTGGGTGCAATGCATCCAGCTCTTTCTAAGCTGATTACATTCCCATGAAAAGTGATGAAGCTGCTCATCTCACTCATGGGGAGTGATAAGTTTGCAGAAATCAGTTGCAGTATTAATGAAGCAAAATACCACTCAGCATGAGGAAGGCTGGTGGGAGAAGGTGAAGTGCAGTTTAAAGCTTTAGCTGGGTGTTATAATGATTAGATTGTTTGTTCTACCCAGCCTAAGTGGCTGAATGCAGAGGTATGATTGAAAAATGATGGCATGGGGTGATGTGAATGCTGGCAGCCTCAGAGGACACATTTGACACAGTGTGCCTATTCCAGAAAGCAGCAATGAAGCAGTTAAGATAGATGGGAATCGTGCAGCTAAAAATCCTGCATGTATTTTGAAAACTCATCCAAGGTACTTGGAGCCCATTTTTATAGCTGTCTCTCAGGATTTGTGCACAGTTTCTGGAAAACACACTGCGTGCTGCTGATAGAAATGGGTCTCTTTTTTCTGCCATCCAAATGCCAAACAAAGAGGAATGGAAACCAAAGGGAAGCAGAGTCCTTTTGTAAAACCTGTCACTAGCAGGGTATTTTGGGGTTAGCTTCAGTCAGGTTGCGTCGTTCTCTGGATGCCCATGTGAAAAGTAAATTTCTGCCCAAACAACATAGCTGACTTGCTCCTTTTTTTTTTTTTTGTTTTTACCAGGAGTTTAATTTGAAGGAGGCAGGCATTACTTTGGTAATTAAAATTATGGAGAGTTCATGGACTTTCTCTGCTGAGAAAAACAGTGAGTCCAGTTTAACAGAGCTTCTGAGTTTGTGATTGATAAAACAGATGCTGTACATTTTTGAAATTATTTCTTTGTGAATACTTATGCAGAAATCAGAGTTATTTCACTGCAAAAAAGATGCAGGTGTATTTGAAACAAATTATTGGCTTCTAAAAATGAACTTTATTTTTATTTTTAATTCAAACAATCCTAAACTCTTCAGGTTTCTTTTTTTAAAATAGACTAAGTCTTGCTTCTTTGAATACTGTCTTTAGAAGTTTATTAAAGACTTCAGGTGTTCAGATCTAAGCTGGAGAATTCAGTTTATGCTCCATGATGACAGACTTCCTCTACTTGAGGATCTGCTTCATTCATGCCAGCCATCAGTATTAGCACATGCAGGATTTCCTTCTGTGTTATTCCAGAATATTCGTTGTCATTATTTGCAGGATGTGTCAGAGAACAGTAATTTGTTGTGCTCCATAACCTGTAAGTAACTAATTGTAACATAAGGTGGTCCCAGAGCTCATCTGGCAGCTACTTTTAGTTACAAGCAGACGATTGGCCCCGCACATGTGAGGTGTTTTTGGTTTTTTTTTGGTGTTCTTATGGGCTTACTGGATATACTGCTTCATAGTATAATCATAGTCATGTTTCATAGTTTTGTAGTAATCAAAACTGCACTCAAAGTACTGCAGGATATAGTAATTCTAAGATTAATTACTCTTGGATGTCTTTTAAACTTGTATAGGTCTTTTATAACTAAATACACATAGTGCTCTTGTAGCTGTGGTTGTCTGAAGAAAGAATTGTAGAAAGAAGTTTTTTTCATTAGTTGGAAAAATCAGCAGCTTTCAAATACTTGTGTCAGATCTCTTTTTTTTTTTTGTTGTTCTGCCTCTGTGTCAGCAAAAAAAGTCGAAGTAATCAAAGCATCTAAAAAGAGCATTGCAATAATGTCTTGAAGGTTAGTAGAAATCTGATTATGTGGAGGTTAGTAGAAATCTGATTGTGTGCACTCCAAGAGCAATCATTTTATATTGAGAGCTAGTTGCTGCATCACTACACAAATACTCCTTGCCCAAACATGTAAGAGTATTTTAAAGTCTCAGGCCAGGGGAGGCTATCTTGGAGGGTCATGAATTTCATGTAAATAAAAAGTGCTTCTAATGTTAACACTGCTTTTATATCGGCAGTAAATGCTGGAATAAGGAACTGAATTTCACCATTGGAGTGTTTATTGTTGGTTAGACACTGATGTATCTACCAGGAGTATTGATGTCTGATCAACTTTAACTACTTTTCCCACTGCACTTGGTGGTCCAAGCAATGAAAGGGACATTATCTTAATTTACCATACCTCAGATCTGTCCTCTCTGCTCCAGTTACTCAGGAGGCAGGCCATGCCTGGTTATTGTGGAGAGCTCTAACAACAGAAAAAACCCTTTATCTAGACCTCCATATGGCACATCACTGGACTACCTAGACATGTGCACTTTTGTCTTTGGTCATTTCATACAGAAAATACAATCAGACTTGGCTGTCAGATGAAATCTGTCACATTCCTGTTGTAGGAGCTGAACTTGGTCCAGTGCAATAAATACAAAAGAAATACTCACCCATAAGGTTGCAAGCAGAGCCTGTGATTTCACTTCACTTGGCTAATTTTCTGCGGGCTCTGGTAGGAGTCACTTCCTGGCTGAGCAGCCTCTTTGTACGATCAGCACTATTTCCTGCTCCACCACGCAATAAAGCAGCATATGGCTTTGCTCCAGCTTCCCAACAGGGCCCTTTCCTACAGAAAAATGTGACTTTATGGTTCTTCTTTTCAGAAAGACAAAGATATGTTAAAACACTCTGCTAAGGTTTGGGCTGTGTAGAGTTGTGCAGACTCCTGGTGGTTAAGGCCCACCTTTCAAGGATGAGGGCAACAGATGTCTTTAATAGAGAGAAAATCTGTCCAAAAAGCAGTTTTTCAGAGTAATTATGCCCAGCAATATAACTTGGGCTCTCTGTGTCATGGTAGGCAGGACTGGGCTACTAGCCTGTGCTTAATAGCCTTGGGATCACATCAATTGTGGTCTGCTGGTAATCCCAATGAAAAGTTTGTGCCTTCATGTTTGAGAAGGATCTTCAGGAGGTGATAAGTGTCACACCATGGTATGGTGTTGGGAGAGCTTGCTTTTTGTTCTGCTGGCCCTTGCCTCAGGTTTATCTTATTCTTTGCATCCTGATCACTTGAATGGTCAGCTGCCAATATTTTTAACTGTAGGGAAAGATCCATCATATTTTGGTGTTAAAGTGCTGCTTTTCAGAGGCTTTCCCAGGCACTGACTTTCCCAAGCAGCAGCTTCCCACCTTTTTTGTGAGTAGGTGACAGGGCTGCGGGAAGTAGCTGCTACCTTTAGGGTGGGAGGAAGGGGTCACTGTCCATGGACTGCATTGATGAGAAGTTGCTGTTCCTGTACCATTTCTAGGCATCCAGGACAAAGGTAGTAGGTGAGTCATGACTTCCCTGTGTAAGTGTGTATACTCTGAGGAAATACAGCTTTGTTTTCAGGTACTATTAATCCCTTCTTAAAGCCATATTCAACAATAGCAATGGGGAAGGGGAAAATCATATTTTAGAGAGCTGCTTGCATTGCAATCCTCTTTTCTACCATTGTGCTCTTATTGCCCAGTGCTTGAGCTCAGTGCAGTTCAGTCTTTTCTTGTAATCATCTTCATTTGTAGTACTGCTTGGTGTGAGATGTGTCACTTTGATAGGAGCCTGTTCAGGGATTTAATATTGCATCAAGGAGAATAAGATTAATCTAGAAAAGCATCTAGAATTAATGGAAATGTAATACATCTCAGATATTAACACTGTAAAATCAAATAACAGCAGGATGCTCTATGGTAGTGATAATTGCAGGTGTAGCTAATTCCCAGTCTCAGTCTTGTTCTTTTTTCAGTTTATAACAGTGTGGACTGAAACTGGAAGAGTGGTCCCAGCAAATAATTGACATTTTTGCTAGTGTACAGTAAAAACCTCAGCAGAGATGGGGAGAGAACAGTCCTCTCTCCCTCAGAAGCAGGGAAAACAATGGTTTTCAATTCAAAAATTCAATAGTAGATGGAATACAATATCAACATAAGTGTAGAACTGCAATCAACCAGCTAGGGCAGTCTGTCCTGTACTAAGAATCAGCAACATTAATCAACAGAAGAAATTGTTCATAGAAATTTTTCTCTGATAAAGGGATGTGTTCTTTGCATTTTGCATTGTTTCTGTATGATGGTGCATTTTTTGTGTGTGTGTGTGTTCCCTCTTCTCCTTCCCTGCTGCTTTGGGATTGCTTTTTTGTTTCCAACCTGTAACTTGAGTCTTTTGACTTGTACTGAAACTCAGCTGGTGACTTCTCTCCCATAAGGAAGACACTGCAAACAGTTTCTCTCCCTGTGCCTTTTTTTTTCTGCTGGAAACTTTCTTAAAGATCAGTAGTCTATTGTTCCATTTTGAGATTCAGACACTCATTCCATGCACCATTACCCATGGAAGAAGGAAAAATAGACTATTATAACTGTAAGTGCAATACTCTCAGCTAATGGCCAGTATAAGATGTGTGCTTTGCACATACACACTACTCTTTGTGAGAGAGTGCATGACTTTGATATTCCTTTCTCTAATGAAAAAGCAGTTAAAAACACTGAACAGTCTTCTATAGAAGAGATAGAAATTTCACCCACTTATCTTACACAGGAAGAACAGATAGAATAGGATTTGAGAGAGAGAAATACCTCTAGGCTTGGTTAAGAGATATTTTGATACTGGAGTCTCAGTAGTGATGTACAGTAAACCCCTTTGCTTTTAAGTACTGAACAATTATGATGGAAATGGTGTGAATAAAATGGAATGTCCTTGCAAAACAACAGTAAGAAAGGAATCTCCTGTGTGATAATAAATTACAAAGGGTAAAGTGGTGCACTTGTGATTTTGTTTTCTTCTGCTAATGTCCCTTGCTTTTACATTGTGTCTTTTAAGGCAGTAGCACAAATTCTGTCTCCACGTCTGTACACAGAAGTTTTTTTTTTAAGAATATATATATAAAGTAAAACTTTGTAGTAGTCTATGTTTACAGATATATTTTCTTGTTTGAAATGGACTAAAAAGTGGCAGTTCACCCTACAGCAGATGCAGTACGACTGCTGCTCATGAGAGTGGACCCACATTGGAGAAGTTCCCAGAGAACTATCTCCTGTGGGAGGGACCCCATGGCTTCACAGGGGCAGGACTCCTCTCCCAGAGCAGTGGAAGAAAATCTTGGTGATGAACTGACCAAAACCCCATGCCTGTCTCCCTGTCAGTGGGAAGGAGGGAGAGGCTGGGGAGAAATGGTGTTTTAAGGGCTTATTTTACTTCTCATTATCCTCCTCTGATTCTGTTAGTAATAAAATTCACTTTGCAATTTAAGTTGCTTTACCCTTGAAATATTTCTCCTGGTCCTTATCTCACTCATGAAGTGTTTGGTAATTTTTTTTTTCCCTCCTCTGCCCAGCTGTGGCAGGGGAGAGTGAGTGACTCTTGTGGGTGCCTGGCACAGGGCCAGTGTCAAACCACGTCAAAAAAGCCTTTGGGCCACAGAAATAATTCTAAAATTAAATACTGACATTTTGTAAAGGTCTAGGTGATTTTGGTGTTTGAATTTTTGTTTTCTTTTAGAAGACACTTTGTGCACTAGTCAGAAAATATTCCTTGGTCTACCCTTTATTTTTTCCTTCCCATTTTTACAGTCTGTCCAAATCTGTGTCTTTGTCCCAATCATCCTAAATTACTCAATCTCTTTCCCAATCTTTTAAGGCACGTTGGTTCTAAGTCCATTTCCTCATCAGATGTAAAAGTTTGGGTTGGGGTACATATAGGAGGAGGACCTAGCTTGTCCCTCAGCTGGTTATAGTAAGTGGTTCAATAAACATGACTAATAATGATACTTTATCTTACACTGTCAAATACCTTTGGTGTCCAGTCACTAGTGGGATCTATATTGGGGCCAATTCTGTTTAGTATTTATTTTTTGATGGCATGGATGTGGGTATTGAATCTATCATTAGTAAATTTACAGATGACACTAAGCTGGGAGCATGTGTCTATCTGTTGGTAGGAGGGCTCTCTCTGCAGAGAGACCTGGAATGATTGCGTGGATGGGCAGAATCCAATAAAATGAAGTTTGACAAGTCCAAGGGCCAAGTCCTGCATTTTGGCTGCAATAACCCCCTGCAGTGCTACAGGCTGGGGTCGGTGTGGCTGGGCAGTGCCCAGGCAGAAAGGGACCTGGGGGTTCTGGTGATAGCAGCTGAATGTGAGCCAGAAGTGTGCCCAGGTGGCCAAGAGGGCCAAAGGCATCCTGGCCTGGATCAGGAATGGTGTGGCCAGCAGGAGCAGGGAGGTCATTCCTTCCCTGTACTCAGCACTGGTGAGGCCACACCTTGAGTGCTGTGTCCAGTTCTGGGTGTCTCAGTTTAGGAAGGACACGGAGTGCTGTGTCCAGCTCTGGGTGTCTCAGTTTAGGAAGGACATTGAGTGCTGTGTCCAGCCCTGGGTGTCTCAGTTTAGGAAGGATGTTGAGACACTTGAGCACGTCCAGAGGAGGCAACGAGGCTGGTGAGGGGCTTGGAACACAAACCCTGTGAGGAAGGACTGAGGGAGCTGGGGTGTTTAGCCTGGAGAAAAGGAGACTCAGGGGTGACCTTATCACTCTACAACTTCCTGAAGGGTGGCTCTAGTCAGGTGGGGGTTGGTGTCTTTCTCCAGGCAGCAACTGTCAGAATGAGAGGATGCAGTTTTAAGCTGTGCCAAGGGAAATACATGTTGGATATTAGGAAAAAGTTTTCTACTGAAAGAGTGATAAAGTACTGGAACGATCTGCCCAGGGAGGTGGTGGAGTCACCATCCCTGGATGTGTTTAAAGAAAGGCTGGATGTGGCATTTTATTGCCATGGTTTAGTTGAGGTGGTTTTAGGCATGGGTTGGAGTCAATGATCTTAAAGGTCTTTTCCAACCTAGTGATTCTGTGTGAGCTTTTCCACCCACATGATATGAAAAACTGACTTGTGAGTTTTATCACTGTATTTGTATAATAAGCATGGTAGGAATATGGATCAGAAAACAGCTGG
>JANPWX010010926.1:0-10836 GCA_024734555.1 Trochalopteron elliotii
TCCATCCATCCATCCATCCATCCATCCATCCATCCATCCATCCATCCATCCATCCATCCATCCATCCATCCATCCATCCCTCCCTCCCTCCATCCCTCCATCCCTCCATCCCTCCATCCATCCATCCATCCATCCATCCATCCCTCCATCCTGAAATGCTGTATTTAAGAACAGAGGCTGCAGCTTTCTCTGGGCTTTTCCCTTGGATTATTCCTGGGTTAATACCTAGGCACTGATAATGAGCAGATTGAGCACTGCAGCTGCAGCAGAGATGGGAAGGAAAAGGTCAGATTCTCTCACAGCAAAAGCATTTGTCACATGTGAAGCTGAATCTAGAGACAGAAAGATGCTGCCTTCAAAATTCCTTAATTTTTTTGAGGAGTTTATTACTAAGGCCCTGTTTCCTGCTTCACCAGGAGCTCATCAATAGAGGGGATTTTTGTTCTCTTCGCTTTCTGCTCCAGACTCTCCTCACTGCACACCTTTCAAAGATATTAAAAATCCCTGTTCCATTCTTTAACTGGCAGGTCATCATCACCCTCCTCTCATATCACCTGATGAAATCTGCCTGAAAATCACGTGCTGCTCTTTGTGCATCATCTCCCAAACCTGTCTGAACTCTCTTTTGAGGGGTTAAGCACCTGCCAGAGACCTTCAAGAACAGCAGACAGGAGCTCTCCACCCCCAGAGGCAGGAGGCCTTTGGCCCTGGCAGCACCCAGGTACAAAGGTGACTTTCTCAATGAAGAGCTGTACCAACCTCTACTTCCTTTTTCCAGGCACTGGATCCTGTGGAACCATCCATTTCTACCCCAAACCTCGGAGCTTGGAACATGTAAGAAGAAGGAACAGGGAGGCACCACATCATTTTGGGGCTGGGGTATGGGATGCATGAGGAAAGGCTGAGAAAACTGAGTGTGGCCAGAGTCAAAAAGAGAAGAGGGAGAATCTCAATGCTTCTCAGCTGCTGTTCTCTGCTGGCAGAGTGCAGAGAACTCTTGAGCTGGGCCCTTGCACATGAAGAGGTGACAGAATGAGTGGCAGAGGACAAGAGTTGTGATGAAAAAAAAATTCTGACCAGACGCTTGGAAAAAAAAAAACAGTCCAACACTGGAGGCTCCCAGTGAGGCTGTGAAATTTCCATCCTGGAAGATCTTCAGAGCTGGGCTGAGAGTGCTGACCAACCCAAGTGAGCTGTCCTACGTCTGGCATTCCCTTCTCTCGGGGCCTCCTGCTTTGCCAGAGCAGTCAGTGCACTCAGGCTCTGGTGGCAAGGCCAGGTGCACAGCCCAGGTACAACACATTAACCAGATCCATTTCCTTGATGAAAAGCCTCCCACAGAAAGTGCCCTGTCAGCAGCGAGGTGCTGCAGAGCCTTTCAGAACCCTTTCTACAGGGGTGCCATGATTATGATCATCAGTTTGCAATAATGATAATGGAGCTAACCACAATTCCATTTCCAACTGAGGTAAGCTATGGATTTGTATAAAATACGTATCAAATTATTTCTAGATTTTTTAAGTTCAGAGCCGACAGGAGTTTTTTATTATAATGATTTTGTATTGACAGAACAACGACTCTAAGCTAAGCTGTTAGGACTATATATTTCCCTCGTGGCCTCCAAAAGCACTGTAAATTGAAATGTACATTAAAAACAGTCAATCTTTGTTTGCTGGCAACATTGAAGGAGAATTGACTGTATTTTTATTAAAAAAGCTCATATCTTATAGTCATCGGACTACAAAGAGAAGGGGCATTAAAGTGCTCATTAAAGATAAAAAAAAATAAATCCTCTGTTTGACTAAATCCATAGAAGCATCATTGTGTTCAAGAGAAGTGTAAAGATGCTCATTAATGTCTTCTCAAAATTGGTGGCTTGATATAAGCACTGACTGAAACAATGACTGGGGCTTTGTCCTACCCTGGCCCAACACACAAATGTGGTGGCTGCAGCCAGCAGAGAGCACAGCCTGCTCTGGGCTGGCTCCTGGACAGATCAGAGGCTCATGGAATAGTCTGGGTTGGAATGGACCTCTGAAGGTGCTGCCATGAGCAGGGACACCTCCCTCTAGAGCAGCTTCCCAGAGCCCCCTCCAGCCTGAACTCGGATGTTCCCAGGGATGTGGCATCCACCACCTCTCTGGAAATGCAGTGTTTCCTCACTTGCAAAAAAACTTCTTCCTTTTGTCTAATCTATTGATGTAAAAGGCTCTATCTCATCCATGTAAAACTTGCACTTGCTCTACCTAGCACTGTAAGTGATGTTGTACTCTGTTTTAGTTATGTCTAAAACTAAGTTACCAGGCCTTAGGGCTCTGGGCCCTGTGCTGCCTGACAGATTCTTAAGGCACTTGAAGTGCAGTTACTTAAAACTAAAATCTAAGCTTCTACTTCGTATTTACGTGGCTTAATATATTTTAATTTCTCTAAAGGCTTTAATTCGACCCCTACATCTTTCTTTCTCCCTGGGGAACCCAGGGGGGCGTGCACCCCAACACCCCCCCTCCTTCAGTTTAGATCCATCACCCTGTAAATGTGGTAAATTCCATCATCACCCTGATCACTGCCCTGGGAAATGGTTTGTTCCCATCCCTGTTCAGGCTCCTTTCTTCAAACCCTTCAGCACAAAACCAGACTTGTGGACACACTCTCAGTCCTAAACTGGTGGTAAACAGAGCAGGAAAAAGCTGGGATTGCTAATGAAAAAAATCCCCCTGGACCTTAAAAACTTCACTCAGGTAAAGCAAGAAAATGGTATCTAAAAACTAGAAATGATGAATGACAGGACTTGGCCAGGCCCTAAGGCTGTCTCTTCTGCAAACAAAGTCTGCTATGCAGAAGTGATAGGTGCTAATTAATAAATGGTGCTGGTTTTCCTTTGCCAATTACTCATTGATACACCAGATACTCCTCTTTGATAAAGCCACTCTAAGTTGGTAATGGCTTTTATCACAGCTGCGAGCAGGCAGAATCAAGCATCCAGTGCCTTGCCTTTTAAGTTGTTTATCTTCTGCTGTTAGAGAATTCTCTGCAGAGTTTGTTTGGAATTGCAGTGAATTAAACACCTTATTTTTTAATTATTATTATTTGTATTGTAGTAATGCCTAGAAATCCCACTGTGGACAAGGGCTTTGCTGCTGTGTGAGTACAGCTCTGAAGACAGGAAAAGCTGTGTCCCAGAGAGCTTACCCCTGAGCTTTGTGATTGATTGCTTATTCCTATTCCTTCCAAATGTTATCTCCGAGCGAGTGTTTTCTGTAATTTATGTCATATCCTATCTCCTGCCTTGGTTTGTGTCTGTATTTGGGGATGCAGCCTGCACGAGGCAGCTGCCAACACAGAGCTGGACTGCACGGGCCAGCAGACATCCTCCAGTGAGTGCTGGGCTCTGCATCCTCTGGAGAATGAAACCAAATTCAGAGTACAAGAACAGAGGATTTTTAACCGTGCCGTGTAAGTTCATGAGGGAATGACCACAGGAAAAAAAAAAAATAAAAATAAAGGGGAGACAACAAGATCCTTAACGGGTAGGTTGGCATTGATTTGGAAAAGTCAAATAACATTGTCACTTAATGTGATCATTTCACTTTGTTTTCTTCAGGGAAAAGCCCAAACCTGAAACCCAGCACGGTAAACGGAGCAGATTGCTGGCCTTGGAGCACTGAGCCTCCAGAGCACGGATTAAAGGCACTCACCCTCCAACACACACAGCTCCTCCAAGAACTAAAGATATAATGAATGCCCTCACAACCTATTAGCAGGCTTTATATTCTGAACAAGAGAACCCCGGGGCCCAGCCCTGAAAGGTCAGGAAGTTTTTTCAGCTCAAGCTAGACCTAATCAAGGTTTTCCCAACAGCAAATGCAGGAAAATGCTGATTTGTAAGGGGAGAAATTTAAAGAAAGAACATAATTCTGCCATTCTTTAGTGTCTCTGAGCAGAGTTGCAAACGATATGGGACTCTGAAGAGGAGAAAAAGTTGACATTTGGTCCGGAAAAAGACAGAGGGACTTTTTTCTCCAACAGGGGGGGACAGTGATGGAGCCAACACCCAGCAGGTTTTGCTTCAGTGGTGTAGCAAAGTTTGAACAAATTCTGAATAGTGTTCTCTACTTCCACTGGCCATTCTCAGTCTTCTTTACACTTACTTGTGTTATCCAAATTTCTAGGTTAATCTTGAAGAAACAAGCTTTTGTTTGTCACAGAGAGGGTTTATTTTCTTTTTCTTTGACTGCAGATGAAGTCTCACACCCAAACTGTCCTCTCACACAAGCACTTTCTCAAGAACACAGAACACCTTTTCAGACACCTCCTAAATTGGCACTGGTGATATTACCCACAGCTTTTGTTCATGACAAAGAATTAAGTTGAGCTCACGGTACCAAAGAGTACAAGCTAGAAAGTTTGATGGTTTATGGAAGAAAATACATCAAATGACAAAACCGAGGTTACCACACATATTTTTACCTACTCTCCCCCTTTTTTTTTAATATACCAAAACATCCCACAAGGACTATTTAGCTGCAAAAGAAAAGCATTTGCTAATGATACAGCTAAAAAGCAAAATCAAAATGTACAGCTATCTGCCTCAAAAATGCCCCCCTACAGTTCATTTATGGGTTTTCAAAGTGAAGGATTTTAGAAATGTAAAGAATAACTGACACTTTTTATATCCATAATGCATTCCTCCCTAGGCACATTCACAGCCCATATAGTCTGTGGTATTTAAGAAAATATCCTGAGATATAAACCCAGTGACTTAAATACAAAATCACTTTCTGAGGCTAATGCAGTTTTATCAGTGGCAGGGATCCTGCGCTGTCTCTTGGACTGTGACCTCTGCCTCACTTATATTAATCTGTGTGCTGGCCAGCCCTGCTTATCAGGGATTTGGTATTTGAGGTGAAGTTCTTTTTCAGACTCTTTCCACTGCACCATTTGTCTTCACAACAGTGATTCTCTTTTCTCTCCACTATTGCACTGACATCTTTGCTTGACTTCGTGTTCTCCTATCCACCCCCCAGGCTATGGCTGCCTGCTTATTTATGCTGTCGGCTTAATTTCTTGATTGATATTCTCACATTCCCCCTGCTACTTACTTATTTACATCCTCTGCTTGTTTCCCAGTCCTGCTCCTTTAAGATCTCAGTGCTATTTTATTTATGGAAAAGAATCACTGTTTTCCACAGCATGTTCTTTATGCTGCTGCCACGACCTTCTACAGCACCAGTTAATCATCCCAAATATTGCCACGCTCCAAGTGCCGTGTTCTGCAATCCTCTGAGCCTCTCTGGTGGAATTCTCTTCCTGGGGACACCTCGCCAGCCGAAGCAGTGCATCTTTTTTATTATATTCATTATTTAGCACCTAAACAGCCCTACATTCTCTAGGTAAATAGAAGGGAAGGTATTTACGCCACGTTACTCACGACCTGTGATTCTGGTTTACCCCCTCTCCAGGGTAAAACAGCACCAGGTCCCACAGCCAAGGCATTTACCCGTGGGTAAAACAGGCTGGCAAAGAACAAAGCACCCCGTGAGGTTGTGTGGTGGTCTGATGGCAAAGATACAACATGCTGTAGGGGAGAGAGAAAAGGCCTATCCTCATCTAAAAAGCAAAATTTTTGGGAGTCTGCGAACACAGCGGGGTAAAATGCTGCTCAGGAAAGGCAAGAGAACTGGTCTCAGCAGTGCCACAGTTTTGCTGGGCTTTTGGTTGCTGAAGGATGAGTTAGGGGGTGAGTATCAGGGCAGGAATCTCAAAGGAGTCTTTGGGATGAAAGGAAGGATGAGAGAAAATGAGACTTACCCTGGCCAGCAGCTCAGAGAGAGTTTCACCTTGACTGAGGAGCCAGAAATCATCCTACCCGAAGTGCACTGCTCCTTCCAGCTGCTGCCAGAACATTTCCATTGCTCTAGCCAAAGGTTTGTCATGAGAAGGGCTGCACTAAGATTTCTCTGTACATAACAAAATGTTCTGTGGGCTTCTCCTGATGAATGCTGCTGATTTCTGCCACAGTGGTGACCTTGCACCTCCCAACCAGCACAGAGGGGACGAAGAGCTCAGCTCTGGTGCTCAAGATCATCCTGCTGCTGCTGGGTCATGTCCTTGGGAGCAATACTGGGATAATGGTGTCGAGAAGGAGGACAGCAGGTGAGGAGAACCAACTGGAATGTGCTTGTTTAGGTGAATTCCCAAATGTACCATACATGCCACACAGATTCCTATTTAGAACTGTCAAACCCAGCACACCTGGAGTCATGCCTGAGTAGTATCTGGTGCTGGTTGTAGCCAGAGCTCTCCTCAACATCCTGCAGACACAGTCTGGGCTCCAGGGTGATATTTATAAAGCATAAGTGGAGTGCTTTGAGATGGGCGCGCTGAGCTGAGGCAGGGGAGCCTCAGCTTTTTTTACATCTGCCTCTCCTTTGCAGGTGTAAAATGGGGGAGGCTCTAATAACCAAGATGCAGTTAGTTGGTAAAACAGGCTAATTTGTGGCCTTATTTAACTGCCTTGCTTAATTTGTTGTCTGCTAAGAAGTTGGAGTGTTTGTTTTGCTCTGGGGTGGAGAGCAGGGTCCAAGTCTGTCCTGTGTTTGCAGTGTGCAGCAGGGGAAGGAGTGAGCAGAAGCTATTCATTTAACAAGTGGCAAAGTGATGCCACAAGGGGAAAAAATAGATGCAGCTGTGCCTGCAGCATTACTTAATCTTTCTCCTTCCATTTCCTTCCATGAAGATTGAGCCCCAGCCAGCAGAGAAATAGCTGCTGGTGGTTATACAGAATATAATGCCCAAGTCCAGCCTGTGGCTGGGAGATACGTGTTTGGTTTTCTGGACAGTGCTTTCTGTGTTTAAAGGTTCACAAAACTGTCCTCACAGCCTGCCCTAGGACTGTGCCTCAGAGCTGGGCAGTGCAAAAGAGGGACTGGGTTTGGAGCAAAGTGCAGGCAGCAGGGCAGTCCTGGGGCAGCAGCAGGACTGACAGCACTGCCCTGCACACCCTCAGTGCCTGGCAGGGATCTCTGAAACCTCAAAACCCTGTCCCCTCCTCTGTGCCACCACAGCCACCCTGCTGGATCCTGCTGCTGGGGAAATGCAGGGCTGGAAAGGCCTTCCTGGGTGCACCCTGCTGCTGCAGACAGGCATTTAATCACAAAGACATCAGAACAACAAAAAGGGGCATAAATACCCGGTTTTAATTCTCGGTTATATAAAGGCACATCCAAATATAAATCACAATGGAAACTTCAAAGAGAACTAAATTGCCTGATCCGGTGAATCGGATCCAAAGCAGCCTACCATCGAAACACAGCCCACAAGACATTAATTAATACAGAAGCAGAAGGGAAGATTGATGCCAGATTTAAATAGGTGTACTTCAAATCACAATCTGGTCCAAAGCATCTTGAGTTATATTCCTGAATTACACAATTCCTGGTGGGTGGTATGGAGTGTCCTGCCCAACTGGAAGATTTTCCCTGTCATTTTGGCTACATCAAACCTCAGGGCACTGAGATTTCAGTGGCCTGGTTTTACTCCTTTACCCATGACCTCATCCTCTCACACAGAAGAGAAAACTTTTTTCTTCCATTCTTTGATGTAACACAAAAATGATGAAAATTGACAGAAAAATTCAAATATCAAGAGTCTGACGGCCCATGCAAAAATAAGAGAAAGAGAGATTAATGGATCCCAGCACCCTGTATCCTATCCATTTTATATCGTGTTTGGAGAGGGACAGTGGAGATACCATGGCTGTGGCTGCCCCTGGATCCCTGGCAGTGCCCAAGGCCAGGTTGGACACTGGGGCTTGGTACAGCCTGGGACAGTGGAAGGTGTCCCTACCCATGGCAGGGGATTTGAAATGAGATAATCTTCAATATCCTATCCCAGACCATTGTAAGTTTCTGAAATTTGCTTTGAAAGGGCTGCTGTAGCTCCTTGGAACAGCAGTGCTTGGTCCACACCTCATCTTGAATTCTTGCAGCATTCTTGCAGAATTCTTGCAGCTCAGAGAGCTCCCAGAGGAGCCCCTTCCCTCAGCATGGCTCACATGCTGCACTGCCCCTCAGCACACCATCCTGGGCTGGCCTGTTTGCAGAGCAGGATGTGACAAGGACCAGGCTGTGAGCAGCACCTGGCCCGGCTCCGGCCGTGACACATCCTGCTCATCCAGGGAGACATCTATTAAACTCCCTGTTGTCTGCCCTAAGGGGAGGGCACGTTGTGCAGCACTGAGACCTTCCAGGAATCCTGGAGGCTGCTCAGACACTGCCTTGTGCACACAGACAGCCAGCACCTGGGAAATTCCATGGCAGGAACAGCCTGGCTTAAGTCCTGGCTTAAGGGAAGTGAAGATGAACATGTGGGCGTAAGGGCAGCGCATTCCTGAGACTTAAATGATTCAGGAAAGAAAACCTGGCTTGAAAAGAAAAACAAGCAGTTGGTTTAGTCAGATGCTTATTAAAAGCTTGTGCATTACCTCTTGACCATGCTATTTTTAAGATCTCACCCTACAAAGCACTGGCACCTTCTCAAAGGTAATGAATGTTCATACCTGACAGCAGAGCTGGACAAAGGGAGCACTCGGTGACTCTCACAATAAAACTCACAGAGAGGATGGAGGAATTAGAAAAGCAAAGCCTCAGGCTTGGATGATCAGAAAATCCTGAAGGAGTTCAGATGCTTTTCTGAACCTGCTCTGCCTAGAAATCACAAAGGATCTGCTTCTCTCATGTGAATCACAATACTGTTCTGGTTTCAGCTGGAAACTACACCATATTTCAGCAGATTTTTCTGCTTTCAGCCTAAAAGCAAAAACTGCAAGAGCACAATAAACATTCTGTTAAGTCTGACCAAACTTCTAGCCTCAGAAAAAATACTTATCCTTGCTTTATTAGACCCAATTTGGATCACCCATCTGTTGTCTGAGGGAGTTTGAAAGCTCATGGGTGGAATAAAAAAACCCCCTTTCCATCTTCTTAACTATTCCACTGGCATTTGCTTGCGAGTTTGCTGCCAACCAAGAAGTGTCTGAAGGGGACAGCACCTGAAGCTTTTTGGAACTGGCTTAGTTCAAGCTCTACCTAACAAGCAAGTGACAAGTGTATTGTGTATTGTCACAGGCATCTTTCCTCATAAAGCAAGAAAGGCATGTATAGATCTGGAGTTATTTTCCCCACTCCTCTTTATTACTTTTCCTTTGTTCTCTTGCTTATCTATTCCTTTTTAATGCAGAAGATAATACAATTCCTATTCTCCTGGCTTGTGATGTTCAATGCATTTTGACATGTGATGCTGGTTGATGAAATTGGAGGAGAAAAGCTGCATGATGATTTAAAGTGTTATTTTCATGATTGTGCCACTCTTGAGTATGGCACAAAGGCAAACATGACACATGAGTCTCCCGAAGAAAATAATCAGGATGACAGAACGTTAAATTAAAAATTAGACTGTCCTGGTTAAACCAGGATGTCTGGACATCTAACCTTATAGGATTATATCTAACATCCTTTTACCAGCGACAGTTAATGCTTGAAGGGATTTTATTCTCATGTAATCCCTGCATTGCTTTCAAATCTGCTTGTTTGGGGAGATATAATTAAAACTTATTATTCCTCCTTTCTCTGCCAACCAACTGTCAGAGAGCAGGAACAGAGAAAACAAGATTTTTTTACCAGTGAAAACCCTTGTTATTTTATAACTAAACACTTCTATTTCTACTTAATTTAAAATCAAAGGATAAGCACAGCCTTCTTCACCGGCAAAATGTAGTGGACATGTATCAAATTTTCTTTAGGGAAAAATAAAATGCTGACAAATCCTTGGAGAAATCGAGTTTCAGAAACAATCTCTCATCCTACTTTCTCTTTGTTCTGCATCTTTGCATCTATCAGCTGACTTTTGCATATAATGCAGTAAAATGACTAGACAATTACATTTTCCCATAGCATTCTACCTGTCTTGTTTATTTAGTGGAAAAGAATAAAAAACCCCATTTGTCGAGGTTTAGGGCAAATCTGGGAGGAAACCTCCTAAGGGGCACTCCCTCCCCTCCCACCAACCGGTTCGAGAAAAAAGAAACCCTCCTCAGAGAGAAGTGGAAAGAACCCTGTTTATTAAACAGGCAAAGCACTCCCTGGCACAATAAATTGAACAATACCCGATGATGCCGCTCTGAAGAGATGGCAGATTTAGGAAAGAAGTCTGTCCTGTAGGTGGTTGCTCTGTCTCTGTTCCTCCGGTGCTGGGAAGTGTTGCTGTGCGGATCTTGGTGGGTTCCTGTCCTAGGGTGACTATGTATCCCCAAATCGTCTGTTCTGTGTTCTGTACCTTTAAGACTGGTTCTGAGAGTGAGCAGGGAAAGAAGAAGCGCGCAGTTTGTTTTGAGAAACAAACTCACTCCTCGGAATCTGCTCTCGTCCTTGGGACTGTGTGGTTTCTTTTTTTTCTTCTCTTCGTCGGATACACAGAGGGCAGCCAGAGAGAGTTTTTTTTTTTCTCCTCTTGTTAGTCTAGCTAGCTGAGGCAAAGAAGCTTTCCTGGACTGTTTTTTTTTATTATTTTATCTTTCTTTGGGACTGTTTAAATCTGCTCAGGACTGAAAAACCCAGAGGAGCACCGGGATCTTGCACCCGTGGCCCACCGGGCCGGGGCTCGGCATTTTTCAGCACTGAAGGGACTGATAAACAAACTCCTGACACGGACTCTGAGTTTTGCCATCTCTCTTCGGAGCAGCGAGAGGTTTTATTGTTTCATATTATTATTATTGTTATTATTATTATTCATTCTTTATGCTTGTGGGCATTTTGTTTGTTAAATAAATAAGGCTTTTTT
>JANPWX010010929.1:0-23972 GCA_024734555.1 Trochalopteron elliotii
GCACGGGGGAGCGGGGCCCCTCGGGTTGCGGTTCCGTGGCTCCCGCTTAAGCCGTCGAGGGCTGAGCCTTGCCCGCCGGGCTGCCCTCGGTCGGCGCTGCCAGCACCCGGCTTGCGGCGCTGCCGGAGCTCGGGGACCGCTGCCTTCAGTGGCTTCGTCCATTGGGCTGGGGCTGACGGTTTGTTTTACCCTCACCTCAGCGTTGAGCACAGCGCTGCTGGGAGTTTTCGCTTCAAAACGCTCCTTTATTGCAATATTTGTGAGAGTAGCGGCACTTCTGATCATCACTCCTTTTCAGTTAATTTTGCATAGAGCAGGCTGGATAAACTCATTTGTTAAAAATCAGCTTAAAGCTCTTCTTTAAACTTCTCCAAGTGACTTTCTGCTAAGTGCTTGCCATAGAATCACTCGGGTTAGAAAAACCCTGTAAGATCACAGAGTCTAACCAGTAACATTTACCATGTTTACCGCTAAACAATGTCTCCAAGTGCCATATCCACGAACCATTTGAAGGTTTCCAGGGATGGTGTTTCCAGCCTCTTCCAATGCCTTATCATTGCATGCCAGAAGTATCCCTCATCAGCCTGACTGAAGACATAGCTCTGTTTACCTGTGCAGGTTCTAGGGTTGGGTTGGACTGGGAAAGAGCTTGTCACAAGAGAGAACCTGGAGAAACACCTGACCTGTCATGAGACTATAGCAGTTAATAATTCTGACAACATGCACATTCTGATAGGCAAATGTATGCCCCTATCAGCATATCTAGATGGTACAATATGGGTGTTTGGTGGTAAACCAGGGACTAAAGAGTAAAGTTCTTCAAAATCTGGATTAGGTTTGTGGAATGTGAGATGTAAATTGGCAGCAGCTCCTCCCATCTTTCTAGTTATGTGATGGGCAGCTCTCTTCTCTTAGTGTACAGTGTGTTGATATAATCCTGTCTGGTTTGCTTTCTAGGTGCTGTCCCATTTTCTGCAGGCTCATTCTTTGTTTACATCCGTCTGGACAAAATCTGGCAAGAACCCATAGTTCATTTCACTCCTCTTCAGAACTTCATAAATGACTGTGTAGCAGCTGCTGTGGCACAGACACTTTCTTCCCCCTTTGAGACTGTCAAGAGGAAGATGCAGGTACAGAACATTCATGTTACCAGTACTTTGTCATAGGTGCTTAGTGCAAGAGCTTGGGACAAGACTAGCCAGGTGATCATGGGGGCCACTTTATTTCTCTTACCAGTAGGCTACAGAGACTTTGGTTTTATTTTTTTGGGGTTTTTTGCTCGTTTGTGGGGTTTTGTTTGTTTGTTGTTTTGTTTTTAAAGTCTGGAAATCATTGCTACAAATGGGTTGTTATACCTTTAATGTGAGTTCAAGTACTATCATGGGATATGTGTATGCTCTCAGACTCCATTTCTGTAGATTTTTTTTCCTTTTTCATAGCAGTTCCATCAAATTCTCAAAAATCAGAATTGGAAAACCTTCAGTGAAATACAGGCTCAAAGTTTGCCAGCTGAAGAAATTCAGTCCCCTTGGTGGTAGGCAGGATGAATGAGATCCATGTAATTTTCAGAATCTGTGAGACAGATTTGAAAAATCCCAGCTGATCCTTTATAGTAGATTTAAGAACCTATACTGTATGTTAGAATGTATTCCAAGTAGTACTTTAGAATATATGAGATCGCATTTTAGAAGACATTTAGTGAACACTGAATGCTGTGACTGATACCCTTTTGCATATTTTAAGCACTACAAGTACTGAGAGCCTTGGCGATAGTCAGAAGAAGAATGTTGAGGTTTCTCTCATGGTGGGGGCTGCTACTGGCTAGCAGTGAATCCCTCCAGACCACAGAAACATCTCGTGTGGGTTCGTCAGCTCAGCAGCTGCTGCGTGGTTCAGGCTTGGATGAAGGAATCGTGCTCTCTCTTGGGTTAATAAGGATGTTTATTCAGTGCAGCCATGTGGAAGGGGTTTTGCAAAAACCCCTTCTCACCATGGTGGTAGCATGGAGAGGGTGAGGAGAGAGAGAGGAGAGAGCGAGCGTGGGTGTGGTGTGTCCCCTTTTTCCCAGCTCGGGGGCTGGGTGGGGAAACACTGACCCAATGGGGAATGGAAGGGGGAGGGGTTACATTGAGAGGAACCACAGGGGTAGGAATGGGGGGGGGTGGAAGGAACATACCAAGTACAGACTTATAACAAATATTGATACAAATATAAAAACCTGAAACTCGCGTTGCTACAGAAGAACTAGCCTAAACAGCAAAATAACATGGCTAAGGGCGCAGATAAAGAGAAGAACACAGACTCTAAGATGGTGTGTTCCCTTGAAAATGTGCCAAGAGGGCCAAAGCACACACGGGAGAGATAAAGGTGAAGAGGTGAACATCAGGAGACCACCACCACGGCCAGGAGACCCCTACCACCAAGGACTGAGCATGCCCAGAAGGGGCACACCAAACGAGGATGGGCAGGGTCAGAGAATGAATATGTATGAGGGGGTCTGTGGAATGTCATGCATATGTAAGACCTCAGGGAATAATAAGGGGGGCAAGTTCCCTAGTGGGTATGCATGTCTTTGGTGAAATTATTCCCCACGCATCTCAATGTCGATAAATACATACCGCTCCAACAACTATTGCTAGTTGTGGAGTTCTTTCCACGGTGTTTCAATCTGTGTGTCTGCCGTTTATGCCTCACCACTAAACAAACTTGCTCAGTATTAAGTCTGAAGGATAACTGTCCCTGTTCTTATTTCTGACTCCTCTGGTTAACAAGTGACTTACCATCTGCAGGTGTGCCTGTTTTCCTGGAGCATCAGCAACACAAGAGTTACTATATCTTCCTGATCCTTTCTCCAGAACTTTAATGATCTAAAAAAGACCCAAACCCCACAAAACAACCACTATCCCACAGCTTCCATCTCACTGACATAATTCACTTGCTGATGTTGACTTTTCATTAGAACTTAATCAGTAGAGACAGTGAATAGCTTTCATCCTATGGCCATTCTCTGGCAGGGGCAGATGAGTTTGGGTTTTCAGCCTAGTTCCTGGGAATGCAGATTTATTATTTATTTATCACAAAGGGAAGCTTTTGTGATGTTATTAGAAAAACAGTCACTTATTGTGGCAGCCTTATATAGCTCCTTGCCCCCTTCATCAAGTGCTAGCCAGGTTGCCAAGTCACAAGGTAGCAAAAGGTCAGTGAAACTGTGAATTTCCCTCTCCTGCTCTCTGAGTTTCCCTTTTCAGGGCTCAGATGCTGTGTCACAGAAGCCTTCACTGCCCCCTCTCCATCTTGTAGCAGAGAACCTCAGCAGGAGTAACACCACTTCATGTAGCTGATGTGTCCAGAAGTCAAGGTTTAAACTGAACACTTTCATCAGGTGTCTTATAAAATATTTCAGACAAGAAAGAGATTCTGAGAACTAAAACTTGATCATTTTATCCAGCTGTACCAGTGGGTCTAAGAAAAGCAAATACAAGCCTTCTTTTACTTTATATCCTTAGGCTCACAGAAATACTATTGCCCTGAAGAATAAAAGAAAATAAAAGCATTTACTGTGCTCTTTCCCTTTTAATATTTTCTGTTGATGCAACAGTTACTTGAACATTCAGCTTTTGTGATCAGTTCAAAAGTAGGTTTTGGCTGTAACTGGTGTGATGTTTTGTGTCAGGCTGTGTCGGGACAGGCATGTGAAGTGGGACAGGCCCGCGTTTCATTTTCCTGCCACTAGGCCATGCTCTTCCACCGAAGGAGGCTTAATCATCTGATCGGCACTTCCAGCAATACAGGAACTGGATTTATTGCCTAAATTTGTAGGACGTGGAGAGGCTGTTAGAAATTAAAATCCATACTTCAATATTTAATAAAAATTTTAGTTATTTATTAAATTATGTTCAGCAAAAAGCGAGCAAGCAGCGCTGGGTGTGCAGGGAGTTTGCGCTTCACCAACACGCGCATCAACTGTTAGTTTTGCAAATATTTATTCCATATATTCATACATATGCATAAGCATTTCTCATCAGTTCTCAGTAGCCCCCCCTCCCCCTCCCCATTTCCCGTTGTAGTGCCTATTGTCTTTATCTGCACATGCTGCATATCTGTGGGCTCTTTCTTGGTGGTCTTTTAGCTCTTTCTGGTGGTCGTTGGGAGGAAGGCGAAGTCTTCCTTATTCATTTTTGCCGATCTTAGGTTCTCATGCAATTTTGCTTGCATAGGCAGTTTACATGTTTGCTCAATTTTCCACCTATTGCTCACCATATTCCGTCCAGTTGTTTCCCCTCTAGCCTTATCTGGCAGTTTCTCAGAATTCATCTTTGTACTAGTCTTCATTCCCATGGTAAAATCTCATTATTATATATATTTTTTTTCTGACACAAATCATAGTTATATCTCTCACAAGGCTAAAAATACTTTGCATGAAAACAAAAGGCTCATTAACAGAGAGGGTTTCTTCCTCATAAATGCATTGCAACACTGAATAGTGACTTTCTGAGCTTAAAGAAACTCCTCCTGTTCAGTGATTTATTCTGAAGGCATGGGAGAAGGCAAAGGTATTTCAAAAGAACGAGCTGCCTAGGTGCAAAATCCTGTAATTTGTTGGGTACTGGAAATTACTTAATTCATGTAGAGTTGTCCAGAAAAGAGACCTGTTGAAAACTGCAACCCACATTGATACCAAGAGCATACTGGAACTCCTGCAAGGTTATCCAAGAAGTTTGGGTTTTCCAATTAGCACCAGGGTATGGCCCAGCTTTGCAGGGATAAGCTCTGCTTTGTGTTTGCTGGTCTGTGCAGTTTGTAGGGTGCTGGTCAGAAGAGAGAAATGCCTAGTACATCACCAGGAAAAGTATCATGCAAAGGGATGGACCTAGAAAGGGGGAGAATAAAGAAAAGGAAAAGAACTTCAAGACATTTCAGAGTTCTGTAGAAAATGGGGGAGCAAATACTTCTGATCACAGTTTTTCTCAGACATCTTATTCTGAGCAGCCTCTGTTTAGTGATTCAGCTTTCTGGCTGATAGAAAGAGGGGGTTACCAAAACCTTCAGCTACCTCCGGGCCTTGTGTGTGCTCTGCAGTGCACATGGAGACATGCTGGGCTTTTTTAAAGCAGTGAATACTGGGTTTGTGGTGTATGAAGAGGAACCCAGCACACTGTGGAAGTCAGTATCAGATTCCTTTTCCCTCCCTTTTGTCCCACCAGTCTGACAGATGGAGAGAGTATGTTGCTAAAAAAGATTTTTCCAGTGAAGCTGCTGGTGATGGAGAGCCAGGGAGTTGTAAGACAATCTCAGGAGCTTCAAAAACTGAGAAACTAGGACAAAAGGCTATCTCCATTGATTCAGGGGTGGAGTATAAACATGAGACCAGGACACCCAGTTCAGATCTTTACCTGATATGCTAGGCAGTCTTAGAAGAGTTAGTTCCATTTTTCTCCTCATCTGGACAATGCTTGAATTGTTTGCATAGACTAGGAAATTAATTCTGCTATGGGAGGAAGGATAAGGTGCTATTTTTGATCTCCATTGTAATAATCTTGCTTCATCCTTTCTCACTTTACATATCTGAATCCTACACTTCTGACATTGGCTGCTTCTGTCACTGACAGCTGTGGGAGTAGGAGCTGTCAGTGAACAATTCTTGAGGAAGAATTGTGTTTTGGTGATGCTTTATGATGTCAGATTTACTCTGTAACCATGGCTTCTTCTGCCTTTGCTGTTAGAATTCGCTTTATCGAGTTTACTTTTTTTTTTAAAGATGCTGTGTTTGCTATATATACACCTGAATGTTTTTCTTAAAAGAAATGTTAATTAATATGAGTGAGTTACTGAATATTTGTGTCCTCTATGTTGTGCTTATCCTAATTTTATTCCTTTGTCTTCCTTTTTTCACTCTGCTCCTGATAGGCATGTTAGAGAATTCAGAGGTACTGTATGCATGTTTCAGCATGGAAATATGGCTTTTGTTGTGCATCTGTAGAAGGGGATTCATGAAAGAGAGGGTTATGTTCTATATTAAGTGTTTTCCTGACTTTTATAATGTATCAGTTTCTGAACAAAAACTTACTGGTCTTTATATCATTCTGACTGTTATTCTTGGCTTTCCTTCCTTACCTCACAATATAGTGTTCTTTGTTAAATCCAGTTTCTAAGCCATATTCAAGTACTGCCCTTTTTACCTTGCAGACTTGCATACAAGAACACTTTTTTTCTTTTTCAATTTTTTTTGTACCTTTATTAGGGAAAATTTCCTTTGAATGACTCTGGGTCTAAGGAAGCACTGGTAATGTTTCTACTTTCCCACATCTTTTTTTGGCCAATGATAACCTTCATAAGTGCCTATTGGACTGAGCTGTGGCATTTCAGTAAGGGAAGATGAATTTAAAGCTGTTACAGGCTGTACAGAAGAATATTATTAGAATGGCATCCATCCCAGGCTATGTATGGAACTGAAAACATACAAACATGCAAACGGTCAATGCAAACCCAACAGCCAAGTTTGTCACTTCCCTCTGCTCAGGATGTGCAGAGGTGGGCTCAGATACCCCTAAGTGGCACTTTTCAGCCTCCATCCCAGACTGACCTGTGACCTTGGAGGTTTTTTAAGCAAAATGCACAGATGTCCTTAAAGCTTCATAGATACTCCGCAATTACTCCTCACCTGCTTGCATGAACAAACCTTGCATTCTTGTATTTCGAGTCCAAGATTCCCCTAATTCGGGGTTTTTTCCTTTCAAATTCCTGTGCCAGGGTTTAAAAGAGGAACGAAACTTGCAGCTCAGTCTTAAAAGATGTTTATTAAATTTCTTATCTCAAAAGTCTGCACACCGCCCTACACCAGGCTTAATGTGCTGAAAGACACCGCTGCCAAGAACACGAGACCTGGTCTTCAAAGTCTTTTACAGGTTTCTAATCCAATTAACTCTTAAAATGTACTATATTTACAGTTTTGTACCAATAATTACTACCCATTCTAGACACGCAATTTTCTACATGACATACATTCTACCAATGTCTTTGTGCTACCGTCACAGCAGAAGATGGAGTAGGAGAAAGAACTTAAGGCACCGCCCAAAATTCTCCATCTTGCCTCTATCTACTTCCATTCTGAAAACCCAAAACTACAAATTTTCACCCTGTGACAAGCTAAACTACTATCTAATTTAATTTTTTGTTGTTTTCATTTCATCCATAAGTGTTGGTAGTTTTTCCCATGGACTAAGGTCAAAGGCAATGCTTTCCTGGGGTCCCAGCAGGGGTCTTGGAGCCCCCAGGGCAATTTGAGGGGTTTTCCCCATGCCCTTGGACTCCAACATTGCATGGTTTTCAGAAGCTCAGCCCTGTCTCCATATTTTAATATCTTTGACTAAAACCTTTCTTAAACTCTCCTTCACCAGTAAATGCTACTCAGGTATAGCTTTGCCATCAAACCTTTGTAATATAGAATAAATCATACTGTTAGTAAAGTGCAGGATTCAGCTCATTTTTTTGGTCTTGACTGCACTGCATCCTCAAGCTGTGAGGACATCTCTGTGGGGAAAGCATTGTTCAGTGCTGATCTTTCTTTTTCAAAATGCAGGCTTTGACTTTGCTTTGCTCCTGCAAACAAACAGGCTTACTGGTTTTGGCTGGTGTAGATTGTTGCCATACATCACCCAGGAAGTAGCCTCTTCAAATTCAATCAGTTTGGCCTCGGCTGCCTATAAATCTGCAATGTGTCTTGGGTTTTTTGTTGGATTTTTTGTTCTTTGGAACACAAGATGCTCTGCAAATGTGAAATCTGTTGTAAGTTATGTAAATGTTATGCATTAATAATGTGAAGAAAACTAAGCAGTCATTTCTTTTGTGAGGTACCCTGTTTAAAGTAAAAGCCTCTCTTTTAAAAGGAATACAGTTATTTAAATATTTATTTAAAAATAGTCCCCTTGCATGGTAAAAGTTAGTCTAGCAAGAACCCAGTGTCAGGGTTATAAAGAGTTTTGAAAAAGAGAATGATAAATGTTCCTTCTCTCTGCTGAGATGATGAGCAGTGCTCCTGCTTTGCTTAAGCATGAGTGACTTGCAAAGAGTTCTGTCATTGGGACAGTCACTGGGCTGGCATGCAGCCTCTGGAAGCTCACAAGCTGTAGTGTCACTGCTGGTGGTGAGATCTGTGTTCTTGTCAGCTGGGAATATGAAAGTTATTGGAGTCATGACCTGGTTTAAAACTAAGAAATCCTTTTTGGATCATGTGGTTCACACAACATCTCAAAAGCATACATGCTCTGAGACTTTGGGCAGGAAGACCCTTTAATAGTGAACAGCATGAAACAAAAGTTTTCAGAAATTGAGCCATTTGACCACACGAATTCCATAGTGTGGAAGCAAATAAGGAGCAATATTACTACTTCTAATATTATTTCCTCAGTGAGGCTTATATGGTTGCTAGTTGTCTGTCCTTGTCCTTGCCCCCAATAACTTTTGACTCTGCTGTCCAACTTCAAGTAAACTTGACAAAAGAGTGGAGATTTCAGAGACAGGAACTTCCATCAAGTGTTGTGAAAACAAGTGCAGATAGGTGAAATATTTAGAATCTCATCTCTAAGGGGGAGGTTGCAGTGTGAGTTCTTACTTTTCTTACTTGTCTCTATGATCTCACGCTCACCTTCTTCTTGCTGCTGGGGTTCAGGCATCAGCCAGGTTCCCATCCCCTGGGTGGTACTTGAATTTGAGACCAGCCTGGATCCTCTGATTATCAGCAAATACGTAATAGATGACAGATTCTGGTTGTGGTAAAATCCCTTCTTTTCTTCTCTTTTTTACTATATCTGAATACTTTGAGCTACCTGCAATTTTTATTGTTTCATTGATGTTGTTACAAAGATATTTTATACAACTTTCTGAAGCTGTTGCAGAATACTGCTCTGCTGCTTAGGGAAGTATTTGGTCTGGTAAATGGTCAAGACAATGCCTGCAAAAAGCTATGGAGCATAACATAGGCTTTGCCTTCTGTAACAGCCTAGATCAGCTTTTATGAATCTGAACAAATCTCAGAAGCATTTCTCTTAAATCCCCAGACTTCCACAGGAGAAAAGCATGAGGACTGACTGTCAAGTTGGAACACCGAACAGTGTTAGTAGGAAAACTGGATAAGAGGAAGAAATTGTAGATCAAGAACTGGAAGCAGGACTGGGCTGCTTTAACTGTGAGGTCTGCCTTGACTCTAAACCTGTTCATCCAAGAAGCTGTGGTGTGATAATTATGTAATTCTCACCTTGAGGTAGATTACCTTTGCACTGCAACACAGTGGCCTGCTGAAGAAAAGCAGGAAAACACATTGCACCTGTTTGAAATACAGGAGGTCTGAGGGATGGCAGAATGCAATTCTCTCCAAATGATCTTCTCAGACACTACAGTGGCCACAATGCCCCCAATCTGAGATTTGGTAGTGCCAGCTGATCATGTCTGCCAGCCTGTTACAGCTGCCTCAGCTCTGTCATCAGTGTGGTGTGAGTGAGGGCTCTTTAATCTGCTTTGGGACAGATCAGATGGTGTTGGGGAAGATGAAACAGGGAAACCTTATAAATATGATTGTTTGGCAAAAGATTCTGAAAATATGAAACCTATAATCGAAGTAGAAATGAAAGCTAGCTTTGAGATATAGGATACCGAGCCTTAGTTACTATACAACCAAAGAACAATGGTCTAGCCAGCTGAAGGAGAATCCCTTTTGATTGAACAATATCCTCCTGCTGGCGGAGGGATCCAAAGGTCAATGTAGCAAAAGAAGAGTCTAAAGAGTAGCTTTTAGAGTTTAAAACGTAGCACAGTATGGTAATGTAGTAGTTCTTATAGGCTGTATGTAGATTCTATAGGATTTGTGTCTTGTACTGGTTGGTTAGTGTAAATTAGAATATTCACCACAGAAAGAGATATAATGTATTGTAAAAAGAACTTAGCTCTATTAGCTTTCTCCCACTCTCCTGCTCTTAGCTTGCCCTCTCCCCCTGTCCCGCTCTCTCTCCCTCTCTCTCCTGCTCTCTCTCGCTCTCTCTCTCTCGGGCTTGCTTATAGCTGTGGCTGGCAGCTTAAGCAAAGCTCTTGCACCCATGACCTATGCAATAAACCGCATGTTTCAAGAGCTGTCCTGGACTCCAGAGATCTCTCCCGTCCCCATCCCGCCTGCTCCTACAAGATGGGTTAACTTAGCCCACCTTTTTAAACTCCATAAGCTCACCCAGCAGACAGGACCTGACACAGACTGGGTTCGCTGCTGTTCACACACAGCTATTACAGACTTAACTTTCAGCCAGGAGACAATAATGTCTCTGGAGTTACAGCTATTACTGTTACCCCCAATGTGGGTACTTTTGCATCAGTTATACAGGACAGCCTTGTATCCATTTGTCTGTGCTTAGAGTGATGTGCCTATGACATGTGAGGTGACTAATGATGGAAAATACTCCATAAACAGGGAGCTAAAACTTGACTGACACTCTCTTGTGGCCACAACAACTGCCTGCAGTGCTACAGGCTGGGGACAGAATGGCTGGACAGTGCTCAGGCAGAAAGGAACCTGGGGGGACTGGTCGACAGCTGACTGAACATGAGTCAGCAGTGTGCCCTGGTGGCCAGGAAGGCCAATGACATCCTGGCCTGTATCAGGAGTAGTGTGGCCAGCAGGACAAGGGAAGTGATTCTTCCCCTGTACTTGGCACTGGTGAGGTCATACCTTGAGTACTGTGTCCAGTTCTGGGCCCCTCAGCTTAGGAGGGACATTGAGATGCTCAAACGCATCCAGAGGTGGGCAACAAGGCTGGTGAAGGGCTTGGAACACAAGCCCTATGAAGAATGGCTGAGGGAGCTGGGGTTGTTTAGCCTGGAAAAAAGGAGACTCAGAGGTGACCTTATCACTCTCTACAACTACCTGAAAGGTGGTTGTAGCCAGGTAGGGGTTGGTCTCTTCTAGCAGGCAACAACTGACAGAACAAGAGGGCACAGTCTTAAGACTAAGTTAAACTTCCCCTGTGCCAGGGGAAATTTAGGTTAGACATTAGAAAAAAATTCTTCACTGAAAGAGTGATTGGGCAATGGAATCGTCTGCCTGGGGAGGTGGTGAAGTCACCGTCCCTGGACGTGTTTAAAATAAGGCTCCATGTGGCACTCAGTGCCATGGTTTAGTTGATGAGGTGTTACATCATAAGTTGGACTTGATGATCTCAAAAGGTCTTTTCCAACCTAGTTCATTCTGTGATTCTGTGATTCTTTTATAGGTGATTTATTTTGATTTGGTGTAAATCCTTAACTCATCTACATAAGGCAAATAAAATATGACCTGTGAAAAGCCCCAATCCTGTTAAAAATTAGTTTTCTCCTCAGTTCCTAGATAGGCAGCAGGAGATGCAGAAACTAGCATTGCCATGCACTGTGTGAAGTGTGGGACCAAGCCAGTCTGCCTAAGGGTTTGCACCATTAAATAAATTAGTGCTAATGTGCATGAAAATGATGTACCCATTTGTAGGGCTTGAGCTGAACCATCATGAGGCATTTGGAAGCCACCCAGAGCTGCCCATGCAAGGGGTCTGCACTGCCTTGAGGAAAAAGACTTCTATATTCTGTATTAAAGACTTCTTCACACAGCAGGTGTTAAAGCAGAGGAAGCTTAGGCTCAGCAGCAAAGGATGTATTCTTCACAAACTGTGAAGCCTCAAGTTACAACAGGCCTGGTGATATATATTTAAAGCAAAGAGTCAAGCTTTTGACCAAGCATGAAGCTGTTTTACTCACTTGGTGCCATTCTTCCCAGAAAGGCATGATTTGGCCCCAGTTCAGGTTACAGAGGAAGGGACAAGGTGTTCCTGGAGTGCAGGATGCTGGAGGTCAGCTGTGCTGTGCTGCGCTGCTCTGAACCAACTGTATCCTGATAGCTTGCCATGGTTTACCATCCTCTGTGCCTGAATACCTTTGGGTGGACTTTAACCAGGTGTAAGTCAGCATTATCAAACCACTGACAGGGAATGACTGCGGAGTAAGGCTGACCTTTAGGAGGAAGAATTGATTAAGCCCAAGAGGATGCCTTTTTCCCCAAAATATTAACACGTATTTACATTTTAATTTTTTTCATTGTAGTTGAAATAAATGAAAAGCTAGACTTGACAATACATCAAGTAATATAGCCAATTTATTAATTTGTTCGAAAAAGCGAGTGAGCAAATCACAGCGCTGGGTGCGCAAGGGGTCTCTGCCCCAAGCAACGCACAAATTCAGCTCTCAAATTCAGCCCCTGACCCCCCTATTGCTGTTCTTCAAACAATTTTTCATCTATCTCCTGCTTTTTGCAGTCTCTTTTGAAGTGACCTTTCCTCCCACAGTAGAAGCAGGTCAATAAAGTGGGATTTTCAGGTTTCTTTAGGCTCCCATTTGTTGTTTTAATAGGAGTTTTCTTAAAATTTCCTGGGGACGCACCCTCCTTCTGAGCTTCCCTCACTGTTGCCACAAAAACCTTAGCTTTTGCCTTTGCCTTTTCTTCATCCCGCCTTACATAAACCTTCTGTGCCTCTCTCAACAATTCCTGTAATCCCCTCTCCTGCCAATCCTCTAATTTTTCAAGTTTCTTCCTTATATCTTCCCATGATTTTGCCACAAACTGGGTTTTTATTAATGCCTCCCCAACCGCTGTGTCAGGGTCCACCTCTGAGTACATTTGTATATTCTTTCTCAGCCTTTCTAACCAATCGGTCAGAGACTCATCCTTTCTCTGATGTTCACTAAAGGCCTTGTTGATGTTCTGTCCCCTAGGGACTGCTTCTCTGATCCCTTGAATAATCATATTCCTGAGATCCACCATGCCCTGCCTATCCTGGTCATTATTGTGGTCCCAGTTAGGAGACACATTTGGCCATTTTGCATATCCCAAAGGTCCCAGTGGATGATTTCTTTCCCAAATCCTCATACCTGCTTGTCTAATCATTTGCCGCTCCTCTGTGGTGAATAGAATGGTTAAAATTGCTTGTATTTCTGCACAGGTATAAGTATTGGGTCCCAGGAACTGATCCAACTTATCAGACACCCCCAGGGGATCTTCAAGTAATCTCCCCATTTCCTTTTTAAAGGCTCTTACATCTCTTGTGTTCAGGGGTACTGATACATATCCAATAGCTGACCTCCCTTGGTCCCCTATTATCGGTACCTCCCTCAATGGATACAACTGGCCCCCTTTATCTCCATTATCACTATCTCTGCACTTCTCTATCCGAGCCTTTTCCCTGCTTCTTGTTCGGTGGGAAGGTGGTGAGTCTGGCATGGGAAGTAGAGCCATAGGGGCTTGAGCTGCAGGAGGAGCCGTAGGGGCTTGAGGTGCAGGATTAGGTACCGCTGGGGGCAAGACCGGCTGTGGTGGATAAGGAGGGGGTAAATTGTCTAGGGGGTCCCACAGTTTCCTATCTTTCTCCTCCTCCTTGGTGTTTAAAGTGAATAATGGAGAAGGCCAAGACCCATGCCACAGGGCAGCATAATCACTTTCCTCTTGATTAAAAGGTTCCTTTTCATTTACATATATGTTTAAAGCTTGACAAATCCAACCCTCAAATGTCCCATACATTGGCCAAAACAAATTATCAGGTCCTATCATTTTCTTAGTCCATTCTACCATACAGTACTGTATCATTTTCTCCTTACTTTTCCCTTTTCTAGATTCCCATTCATCCCAAAATTTTCACATTAAACCCAGGGGACTGTCCTGAGGTATATCTAGCAAAGTGCTCCCTTTCTTTCCTGTACCTTGGCCCTGTCCTGGCCCTTTGGTGCTCCGCTGGTCCATGCCAGCCTCTAGGTCCTTGCCTGAACACTGACCCATTTTACCCCAATTGGTGTTCCCTCTCATGTCTCCAGCCCCCAATTTCAATAAAAATCCCCTCAATCAGTGCCTCCAGCCCCTGATCTTTAGAGATCCCTTCAGTCAATGCCTCCAGCCCCTGATCTTTGTTAGAAATCCCTTCACTCGCTTCGTCACTTCACCTGCCGATCCCCTCGCGGGAAATTGGAACCAAGGTTAGAAGGACTCTGATCTCGTGCCGTGACTAGGTCACGTCACACACACACCAATCGTACCCCACCCAACCAAGCGATACTTACAGTCCGGTCTTCTCGCCTGGATCTTTGTGCACTAGAATTACAGGTGACTTTATTTTACTGCAGGATTACCAGGGAGCTTAAAATTTCTTGCTCACACTTTTGTTATAAAGATCTCCTTTCTGCCGAGAAAGTCCTCCAGTCACCCAGGACCACCAAAGGTGGGGCGTGCCCTCCAGGGATCAGTCGTCCTCTCCAGGCAGCGGGATATCATGTGGGGTCACCAAATTATAATAAATGAGAAGCTAGACTTGCTAATGCATCAAGCAATATAGCCAATTTATTAATTTGTTCGATAAAGAGAGTGAGCAAATCGCAGCGCTGGATGCATGAGGGGTCTCCACCCCAAGCAATGCACAAATTCAGCTCTCAAGCGATGGTCTTCTTATACCATTCTTGGCACTTCACTTCCCCAAATTTTCAGGGTTTTTTTACTTGCTTTTCTTCATAATAAGCAGTTGTGGTTTTTGAAGATCTGTTGGGGAGGTGGTCCAAGATGGTCTTCTGATGTCTCTCCAGTCTCCTATTCTTCTTTTAAAATATCTTTTTCCACTAGCATTATTTTTGGTTATATCATTTGCTTAACAAGCATATATATTTTGTTAGTCAGCATACATTTTGCAAGTCTCCTCTCAATTATTACACAACTTAAAGCTTAACATACCTCAACACCTGTTGAGAGCCCCTATCTCTCAGTTATTACAAAACCCCAAAGTCAGCATGTTTCAAAATATCTTTGTAAAGCCTTTCAGTTTGTTAGTCCCACTTCCCCTTGTTAAAGGATTGCAAATTCTTCTATACTAAAAAAAACCTTATACAAGGGATAGTTTAAAACTTATACTACAAGGTGGTTTAAGGCTTATATTGCAAATAATTACAATTTTGTTGTTAAAACAAACTGTTAGCTAAAAGCCTACTGTTATATAGTTGCCTTGTTAAACCCCACTTCCATGCCTTACTTAGCTGATTTTTTTTAAAACTCTTCCATATAATAATCTCATGGTCTTTGTCCACATTGCCCACAGACGTGCATGCTATTTGATTGACATGAATCACAACCTGATTTCTCACATAGTGGAATGAAACACTTTCAAGAATCCAGTCTTCACTTGAGTGAAACTTCTGTTGACTGGAGTGGTATTAACTGGAATGAAAACTGCAATCCTTGACCTTCAGTTTCCTTTAAACTACAGCTGCACTTGCCTGTTGCATGTGCCCTTATTAACCCAGACTGCAAAGACTTCTTTTTTTAGCTTCCAGATTAAGAGTGTGAACTCTTGAGCTGTGTGTAAATTGTCTTCCTGTACTTTTTTTTTAAGTGATCAGAAGTGTTGGACACCTGAATCTGTTGAAAATATGTAAATAACAAGCAGTTTTAATCTATCCACCATCAGGGTAGCATACCACTGATGACAGCTATTCACTGTTAGTTATCTTCCATTCTCTGTGCCAAGAGTACTGTGTACTCGAAAAATAAATAGTAAATATTTGTGCCAACAAACTTTATGAACAGGGAAGAGGAGGGAAGTACATGAATTAAATACATGAATTCATAGTCTCTGATACATGTGAATACAAATAATTGCAAACCAAAATGTCCCAAAAAGCAAATGAAAAGTTTTTATCTGCACAGGAGAGGGGCTGAGGGAGGTCATTGAAAAGGTCTGTGGGATCAGTTCCCAAAATGGGATTATGTTGTTCTGGCAGTTACCTCTTAATGCAGACAATGGGAGAGATGGTGTCTGAAGAGTCTTCAGGTAACAATTAACTATAACAATTAACCTGCAGTCGTGACACTATACCCTTATTTAAATATTTTGTTTATTTTAAAAGAATATGAGTGGAGGTATTGGAAACCTGATAGAAATCTCCCAGGACCCTGTGCACACAGTCTCAGAGCCAGAAAGGAATGCAGGGGTTGGTTTGAAACCCTTGGAGAAACTGAGATACATAAAGTCTCACAGACATGAAGTGGGAATGTAAGTTTTAGTTTTAGGTAAGTAAAAATATGCCTTAAGTGCCTTAAGCAAATAAGAGACTGTATTAGTTAATAGAAAAGCCCTAAAGTCCAGTTTAAAGTTCAGTAGCATTACCCTGTACAAAGTTAACTAAGTTCTTGACATAACATAAACATAGCATAGCATTGCTAGATAGAACAGATAGACTATGTGCCTAGGCCCTGTGTAAGAAATGCGACCATTGTCGTACAACTGTGTTAGACCAGGATAGGTGCAAAAAGACAGTAATAGCATCGTGTTTGTAGCTGATTGGATGATTTATTAATATAATGCATTGTATTGGGGGTAGTGCAGCCGTTGCTTCTGCTTCTGCTTGGGATATGGGGACTATGCTAGAAGGCCTTTTGCATAATGGCACAGACTGTAACTCTCTGAACTTATTACTTTTGTGAGACTGATCTAGCCATGTAATAAATTACTTTTACAACAAACAACAGCCGCTCCTGTTCCTCTGTTGACCCACTCAACCTCGGCATGCAGGTAGTCGGGCATTTTTTTGTACATTTCTCTCTTGGGTTTAGAGTGTTGCAGTAGAACCTCTGTGGATGTGTTGCAGTGACATAGTCAACTTGGTGCGCTCTGGATATAAAGATACTGTTTGTGAGAGAGCAGGTGAAGCCAATTCTGCATTTGATGTGCTTTAATAATTTAGAGAACCCACTGTCCATCAGAGGTAAAAAGATAAGCAATTTAGCCCTGCTACTACTATGAGTAACACCTTGGCTCTCTGTTATCAGCACAGGGAGCTGTATCCCCAGCCTCCTGCAGTTTGAGACAGCTGCAGCTGGGAGGAAGGAAGTCTTTAAAAGAGTTCCTAACAAACAGGTTTCCATGCAGCAGCCCATAGTGTTAAGGGGTGTCAAAAGCAAGGAATTCCAGCTGCATTAAATTCTCTGTCATAAACCTGACCTTTTTGGAATGAGATTAGCTGTTTGATTTGTATGTCATGGTAGGTTTCTGCAAAAGAGGTAGAGAAACTAGTTTGATCTCTTTTGTTGCTTCTGTTTTCTGGCTCTGGTGCCATAGGGTGGTTGTGAGGGTTGTAGTGTGGTGGACATGCTTAGATGAGGAACCACCAAAACCCACAGCTACTGTTTTTCATGAACAACAGTGCCAAATGAAACACATTTACAGTATTATTCTTTTATTAATACATTTTAATTTCATTTAGCTATATTCCAAAATACTGAAGCTTTAACTACACACTGATACAGTTTTTCGTTTTCCTCTTGCAGTAGGTGATTCTGAGATTCTGTGGACAATTGTTATTTAAATACTGTGCGTCGGGTCCTAGAAGCATACAGCTCCTGTAAAGCAGAAAGGCTGGCAACACATACTTCACTTCATAGACTGAAATCTTAGAAACAGCTCTATCTGTGGGGAATGGTACTATAAATAATTTCAGTAAATCTCTTAAGAGGTCAGTATCTATGGGCAGATTGGAAATCTAGAGGTTTGACTTACCTGTTCCCTTTTAACTGCCTTCTGGAGGTGTTTACTGTGTTACTGAAACCTGCACTGTGCTTGTCACTTCTTTTGGTGTTGCAGGCAAGAGTACTGTAATCAAAACCTTTGATCTGTGCCTTTGCAGTGTGTACAGTAATGAAGGGGATTAAGTCAAACTCACACAGTTAAATTCTGGCAGGCCATGCCCTGCCTACCACAAAGGGACTGAAAAAGGAAGGGAATCACATGTTAATAGCATTCTTGTGTTCCTGAAACATTTCAGAAACCTGTCTTTCTTTACTGCTTGGCTACTTATAACTTCATTTCCAAAAAAAACCTCGTGGAACCTGGCTGACAGTCCAGAAAGCAGAGCAGAGTTTTGAATTCAGTTCTCCTATGACTGCCATTGCATTTTTAGGGATACTTTAATCATTTTAGTTTTCTTCTAAGCACTGCTGGTGCTAATATCACCATTCTTATGGAACTGGTTTCTGAAGTCTCGGAGCACTCAGCATCTTCTGCAGTACAGACTTGAAAGTCTTTGTGCAGAAGGTTTTTACCTGTTACCTGACATGAGGTATTTCACATGCATTTCAATGAGGCAGAAAGAAAAAAGAGAAAAAAATCATGATCTGTGATTTTTTTAGACAAAAAAGACTATGCCCTTAGTGCGGGGGGTAATCAGGGGTTTTTTTTCAGGCTTTAAATTATAACAGTAGACTTGCCAGTAACTATTTGATTAGCAATTTCTCTTATATACATAGAGCATGAGTTTTGATCTGTTTGCCTTTCCAGCATCTCGGTTGCCAAGTACTTGAAATGCTATAGCTAAGGCATCTAGAAAATGTCATCACCACTTGTCAATTGATGAGGCTTGTCATAGGCTTAGCAGCTCTGAGAAGCTACAGGTTAGTCTGGACAAGGAGTGAAAAATCGCTACACTATATGGTGTTTCAGATCAATGTGGGGATCATGATACCCATGTTCATCAATCAATTAACTGTACAAGCCCCATTTTTATCAAACTTCTACCTTAGGATGATTATTTTGCAAGTCATCAACCTGTGTCCTGGGGCCCCTGACAGCAAAGTGTCACTTGCCATGTGTTTGAGTGAAACCCTGATTTGTCAATGCAAAATAAATCCATGGCTGCATGTGCACAGATGGATGAGGATGGGATTATTCAAGGTCAGGTTATCCTGTCTGTGCTAACTCAGTAGGAGATTATTGAAGAAAGGATTTAGCTGTTAAAAATGACTAACCACTTCTTCCATGTGAACAGACACTGTACTGCAATTGGAAGTTCAGCTGCTAGCCAACAGGATTCTCCCCAGCTAACTTTAATTAGTCCCTATCAACTGAACACATTGATATGAGAGCATGGGCACCAACTGCTCACCTGCAGCACTTGGTAGGCCTGAACAGCCTGGGCTGAAATCTCCATCCTTCCATTTCTGCCGTGCTGCTGCTCCTAAGCCTGTAGTATGGTTCATGTTTCTCACAGCAGTGCAGACACAGCCTCAGCAGCCAGAGATAAGTCAGCTGGTTTAGTCAGAGTTACAGGAAAGGCAGTGTGGCTCCAACCTTCCCTCTCATAGTGTTCCACTGCCAGGAATGTGAAATATCTCTACCTGGACCTGAGCAGCTGGCATGGGGGTGATGGGATATGTGGCTCTGGTTTGGATGGTTTGTCCTCACAAGAGTGGGATTTATTGCTAGTAGTGACATGGCACAAAAGGAGGTGCTGTGTGAAATTACTGTTCACTTTCATACCTATCAAAGAGTGAGTTCTTCCCCTTTTTAATTTATATTTTAATGCAAATTAGATGCTTTTGGGAAGAATTCAGATCAGTTTGTTGAAACCTGGTGTTGACTTATATACCAGAATGGAGAAAATAATTAATTATTTTGGTTTTCTCTGCTTGTTCTAAATCCCCCTGGGTGTCTCTTGACAGGCCCAGAGTCCTTGGCTTCCTCACTATGGAGGAGTCCATTTTACTGGCATGGCTGACTGCTTCCAGCAAACTGTGAAGAACAAAGGTGTGCTTGGACTTTGGAGTGGACTTACATCCAGTCTGCTCAAGGTGAGGTTTTGCTTTCATCCCAGTCAAATACTATCCTGAAGGAATCAAGACAGTTTTGGACAGTTGGGGATAGAAAGCTTATGACATACCTTTGTATTTAGTAGCTTATAGATGACAGAATCAGTGACAAAGCAGGTTATAAACCAGCCTTGGAACTTGGTTTGGTTGTATTTCCCCAAATGCAAGCTTGGCTTCTAGATGTCACCACTTGAAAGTTCATTTCAACATCTTTGAAGAAGGGAGTGCTCCTAAGACACAAGGTGTGGAATGCATGGGGGATTGCAAGCAATTCACTTAGGACAGCTAAACAAGTTCTTCTGACCTGAGCTTCAGTAATTTGTCATGTTGTTGTGAGCTGTAAAAAAAAGTGTGCTTGTATAAGCCACTTGCTCAGAAGTCCAAAACAGTGCTTTCAGCCAGCTATTTAATGCATGTGTATCAGTTACTGCAGCCCTTGCTGAGTTGAAAGCATAAAATAAAGCATGGTAGCTTAAACAGAAGGTAATTTAATTTACATAAATACATTTTATAGTGCTGTGATGAGGATTACCTACATAGAGTACTACAGGTCAGCTAATGAGTGGTAATTGAGCGACAGTGGGATTGATTGTGATGGCCTGCCTGTGACTGCCTTACCTTGGCTGATACAAAGCCAGTAGCTGCTGGTTCTGCATGGGGCTAAAGAAGAAAATTGTGGAGTCATTCTAGTGTATGTAGAATAAATTCCACATTTCCTGCCAGGTTTTTCTGAGATTGCTTAGGATGTGCTTGGGTATTTGACAAGTTCTGGTAATCTATAGGCTAGCATAGACCTTCTTCCTCATAATATTGCTATAATTAGTTATGTAACAACAATAAACTACTTTTAGCACACTGCAGCTGCCAGCATAGTTTAAGACTGATTTTATATAAATGAGGACAAGGTCTATTAACAGATAAGATCTGAAGTCCTTGAAGTTCCCTTGTTTTAAAACATCTAAGCTATGGATGCTACTAGTGAGTCTAATTTTTTTTTCTTCTATTGCTTTTTTATCAGATTGTGCCATACTTCCGTGTTATGTTTAGCACCTTTGAATTCTGCAAGTGGGTTTGTCTCTACAGAAGTGGTTATATTGAATCTCCTTTAAATTACAAGCTAACACCTGGCGTTGACCAGAGCTTACACCCACAAGAACTGAGAGAATTAAAGCTCCTCCGGAGGGAAAATTTTGAGCCAAGGAAATCAGCACTTGAAAACTGACATCAGAATGTCCACTGCAAATATACAAATATCCTTCTTAAGGAACTTTGCAAGAGACATGCTGAGCTACAGGTACTGACATTTCAGTGGACTGCATGGTTCTTGTAGTGAGACACCTGTGACAGGAAAGAATAAATCTGTATTGCATTTGCAGAATGGATATAAAGAATATGACTGGCAAGCACATACTGAAGAGGAAAGATGCAACTAGTTTGAAAACTCTATACTACTAGAACTTGAAATGACATTATTTTAGGTGCTTTTTAATACTGAATAGCCATTTGAGATTAAACCAGTTGCAGAAAGGCAAGAGAATAGAAATGAGAGTATAAATTCTTTGAAAACATTAAGAAAATTGATTTTTTAAAAGCAATCTGAGATACCAAGTCAGCCAAAAATAATAAAACAGAATAAAATACATGCAACATGTGAGAATTTCTACTGAAATCTCCATGTTTTTTAGTAATACTGTGTGGACGTGGCATTCTACAGTCAGAATTAATCTTAGTTCAGTCACACTCCTAAATACACTCCTCAGTTTTTGAGATGTACTTGAGAATAATAATTTTGTTTGAATCTCCAGCATAAAGATGAATGTATGCTGCTGCAACTGTGCTTTTGCTAAGACAGAAATGTAATGTGCAAAATGAACTGTAATACACTGGAATGACAATCTTGCAAACTTAAGTGCATACTCAAAAATATTCCTCCCTTTCTCGTGCATTGTTATTGCATGTATGTGAATTACTTCACACTTTGAAAAATAATTTTCCTGAAGTTCTCTAACTGAAATATTTCCTGGAAAATGCAGTTCTTAAATGTATTAGATATTTCAGAGCCACAAACTCTGTCATGTTGTTTAGGTACTTTTAAAGCTCTATTTTTTTATTAGACCACTTTTTAGTTCCAGTGCACAGACCTAAGCCTACTATGCTGCTCTGAACTTGCACACAGAGTAGCACCATGCACACCACCTGTGATTGATCCACTTGAACCGTGTGCTCCAGGGGCTGCAGACAGGCCCTGTAGGTAGGAACCTCTGCAAGAGCACCAGGTTACTGCCAGTGCCACTGCAACAGATGGGCCTCTTGGGAGCTTTTGGACAACGAAAAATCATCTCGTGTTATACCTGAGGAACCATGGTGTTGCTCCAGTTCCTTTGTAGAAGTTCAGCTGTGGAACAGCCCCATCCCAGTGCCTTTTTATAGAAATCCCAAACCCCATGTCCATGTAGGAAGCTGGCTGTGCCCCTGGCAGCATGGGAATCACGGCAGCTCACAAAGGTGTGTGCACACTGGCTCCAGCCTGAGCTGCAGCAGCCTGGGCTCAGCACAGCATTTGCTGCTTTACACAGCTTCTCATGTGTTTTTGTACTGTTTATAACCTCTGATGGGTGAAAATAAGTAAATCTCAGAAACTGCTTGGTTAGAACATGTCACAGCAGGATGAGACATTGGCAAATCCATCCAGGAACAGTCTGTAACTGTGGAGAGAAACTTGCAGAAAGATTTGGGATAACTGTAAGGCCTGCCTTGCACCTAGAACTCATTGTTGATGTATCTTACAGCTGAAGTCTTGCAGTATCTCTCTTAATGGACTTGCTCTGTTCTGCTGCAGTGGTGCTTCATACTGATTTTTTTCTCAGCAAAGAAATGCAAGCATAGATAGCAAAAAATTAAGATGGTAGAGAGCAGATCTGGTGGCTGCATCACTCTGAGGCTGTAAGTGCTTTTGGTTCTAATCAACCTGCTTAGTGACCATGTTTCTCTGTGCCTCGGTTTTCCCATGGGCACAGTGCAGGTAATAATACTGAGACTTACTGGACATGTATGGATATGGAGATGTGAATTGTAAGCATGTTGGGGAGGAATGGATTTCTTGCCTTGTCCAAGCATACCTGTATGTTTTTTACTAACACTGTATTTCTAAATAGATTTTAAAGATTGAATGCGTACATATGAATGTCTGATCAGCTCTTCAAACCTTGTAAGAGTCAAGTGAGTCAAAAAGTTATCTCTAACTTGTTTCTGATGTGCTACTACCGCCTTTGTATCATAGTGCACTCCTATGACCTATCAAGCACTAACCTTTTATCAACCAAGCCTGTCCTTTGTAATCACAAATACACATGATAAATCCCCAAAAGGCAGCACTAAAATATTTAAGATGTCACTGAAAGAAAGCTCTTCATCAGTGGATCACTAACATGTGAAATGGTGTATGACCAAGAAGAACCAGTCAATAGCAAGGCTAAACTCTTGGATAGGGGAAGTTCTACTCGAGTGATGTTTGGATGCCGCTGTGTGATAAGAGGGTGGGTAGTACCTGCTGGGATATGCTTGTCTGAGCATCTCAGCTGAGCTCAGCACTGTGACTACAGAAGGACTCGATACACGACCTGGGGCTCGGTCACTCCTGAAGCCCTGTGTCTGCAGGGTGACAGTATGCCGAGAGGTCTGAGGGCGGGTCTCGGCTACGGATGAGAGAGATGGGGGCTTGTACGTGCCCGCAGATGAGGCAGCCTCAGAGCCCGCCCCGTTCCAGCCTGCGCCGCGGCTTGTGCTGTGCCCGGCTGCTCTCGCCATGGCATTGGGATGGCGCAGAGGGGCTGGGGGGTCGGGGTCACGGATGGCCCCGTCACCGTCATGTGGTGTGACCGGGCCGAGGCCGCATATATATCCCGCCCGCGGTGCTGGTGGGATCCTCCATGCCAGGATGCCCCGTCCCGGTGTACTCCATTCCGGTTTGTCCTGTCCCAGGGAACTCCAGCCCGTCACCGCGGCCATGTGCCCTCACCGGTTCCAACGGCGGCCCCGTCCCCCTGAGGCGGCCACGCCCCCTGCCGCAGCCAATGGGCGAGCGGGACGCGCGCCCCGCCCACGCTCGCGCCCCAGCCCCTATATTAACGGCCATTGCGGCACCGCCCTTAGTCCCCCCTCCTTCACCTGGCGTCGCCTCCCGCTCGCGCCGCTCCCGCCATGACCGATGCGGCCGTGTCCTTCGCCAAGGATTTTCTTGCCGGCGGGGCGGCGGCCGCCATCTCCAAGACCGCCGTCGCCCCCATCGAGAGGGTCA
>JANPWX010010943.1:0-12014 GCA_024734555.1 Trochalopteron elliotii
CCAGCTGTTTTCTGATCCATATTCCTACCATGCTTATTATACAAATATAGTGATAAAATTCACAAGTCAGTTTTTCATATCATGTGGGTGGAAAAGCTCACACAGAATCACTAGGTTGGAAAAGACCTTTAAGATCATTGACTCCAACCCATGCCCTAAAACCACCTCAACTAAACCATGGCAATGAATGCCACATCCATTCTTTCTTTAAACACATCCAGAGATGGTGACTCCACCACCTCCCTGGGCAGATCGTTCCAGTACTTTACCACTCTTTCAGTAAAACCTTTTTCCTGATATCCAACCTGTATTTCCCTTGGCACAGCTTAAAACTGCATCCTCTCATTCTGCCAGCTGATGCCTAGAGAAAGACACCAACCCCCACCTGACTTCAGGAAGTTGTAGAGTGATAAGGTCACCCCTGAGTCTCCTTTTCTCCAGGCCAAACCACCCCAGCTCCCTCAGTCCTTCCTCACAGGGTTTGTGTTCCCAGTCCCTCACCAGCCTCATTGCCTCCTCTGGATGTGCTCAAGTGTCTCAACATCCTTCCTAAACTGAGGGGACAGAACTGGACACAGCACTCCGTGTCCTTCCTAAACTGAGGGGACAGAACTGGACACAGCACTCCGTGTCCTTCCTAAACTGAGGGGACAGAACTGGACACAGCACTCCATGTCCTTCCTAAACTGAGGGGACAGAACTGGACACAGCACTCCGTGTCCTTCCTAAACTGAGACACCCAGAGCTGGACACAGCACTCAAGGTGTGGCCTCACCAGTGCTGAGTACAGGGAAGGAATGACCTCCCTGCTCCTGCTGGCCACAACATTCCTGATCCAGGCCAGGATGGCATCGGCCCTCTTGGCCACCTGGGCACACTGCTGGCTCAGGTTCAGCTGCTGTCACCAGAACCCCCAGGTCCCTTTCTGCCTGGGCACTGCCCAGCCACTCTGTCCCCAGCCTGTAGCACTGCAGGGGGTTATTGCAGCCAAAATGCAGGACTTGGTGCTTGGACTTGTCAAACTTCATTTTATTGGATTCTTCCCATCCATGCAATCATTCCAGGTCTCTCTGCAGAGAGAGCCCTCCTACCAACAGATAGAGACATGCTCCCAGCTTAGTGTCATCTGTAAATTTACTAATGATAGATTCAATACCCACATCCATGCCATCAAAAAATAAATACTAAACAGAATTGGCCCCAACATAGATCCCACTAGTGACTGGACACCAAAGGTATTTGACAGTGTAAGATAAAGTATCATTATTTGTCATGCTTATTGAACCACTTACTATAACCAGCTGAGGGACAAGCTAGGTCCTCCTCCTATATGTACCCCAACCCAAACTTTTACATCTGATGAGGAAATGGACTTAGAACCAACGTGCCTTAAAAAATTGGGAAAGAGATTGAGTAATTTAGGATGATTGGGACAAAGACACAGATTTGGACAGACTGTAAAAATGGGAAGGAAAAAATAAAGGGTAGACCAAGGAATATTTTCTGACTAGTGCACAAAGTGTCTTCTAAAAGAAAACAAAAATTCAAACACCAAAATCACCTAGACCTTTACAAAATGTCAGTATTTAATTTTAGAATTATTTCTGTGGCCCAAAGGCTTTTTTGACATGGTTTGACACTGGCCCTGTGCCAGGCACCCACAAGAGTCACTCACTCTCCCCTGCCACAGCTGGGCAGAGGAGGGAAAAAAAAATTAACAAACACTTCATGAGTGAGATAAGGACCAGGAGAAATATTTCAAGGGTAAAGCAACTTAAATTGCAAAGTGAATTTTATTACTAACAGAATCAGAGGAGGATAATGAGAAGTAAAATAAGCCCTTAAAACACCATTTCTCCCCAGCCTCTCCCTCCTTCCCACTGACAGTACAGGGAGACAGGCATGGGGTTTTGGTCAGTTCATCACCAAGATTTTCTTCCACTGCTCTGGGAGAGGAGTCCTGCCCCTGTGAAGCCATGGGGTCCCTCCCACAGGAGATAGTTCTCTGGGAACTTCTCCAATGTGGGTCCACTCTCATGAGCAGCAGTCGTACTGCATCTGCTGTAGGGTGAACTGCCACTTTTTAGTCCATTTCAAACAAGAAAATACATCTGTAAACATAGACTACTACAAAGTTTTACTTTATATATATTCTTAAAAAAATACTTCTGTGTACAGACGTGGAGACAGAATTTGTGCTACTGCCTTAAAAGACACAATGTACAAGCAAGGGACATTAGCAGAAGAAAACAAAATCACAAGTGCACCACTTTACCTTTTGTAATTTATTATCACACAGGAGATTCCTTTCTTACTGTTGTTTTGCAAGGACATTCCATTTTATTCACACCATTTCCATCATAATTGTTCAGTACTTAAAAGCAAAGGGGTTTACTGTACATCACTACTGGGACTCCAGTATCAAAATATCTCTTAACCAAGCCTAGAGGTATTTCTGTCTCTCAAATCTTATTCTATCTGTTCTTCCTGTGTAAGATAAGTGGGTGAAATTTCTATCTCCTCTATAGAAGACTGTTCAGTGGTTTTAACTGCTTTTTCATTAGAGAAAGGAATATCAAAGTCATGCACTCTCTCACAAAGAGTAGTGTGTATGTGCAAAGCACACATCTTATACTGGCCATTAGCTGAGAGTATTGCACTTACAGTTATAATAGTCTATTTTTCCTTCTTCCATGGGTAATGGTGCATGGAATGAGTGAATCTCAAAATGGAACAATAGACTACTGATCTTTAAGAAAGTTTCCAGCAGAAAAAAAAGGCACAGGGAGAGAAACTGTTTGCAGTGTCTTCCTTATGGGAGAGAAGTCACCAGCTGAGTTTCAGTACAAGTCAAAAGACTCAAGTTACAGGTTGGAAACAAAAAAGCAATCCCAAAGCAGCAGGGAAGGAGAAGGGGGAACACACACACACAAAAAATGCACCATCATACAGAAACAATGCAAAATGCAAAGAACACATCCCTTTATCAGAGAAAAATTTCTATGAACAATTTCTTCTGTGTGATGGTTTGAAAGCAAAACTAGTGAGAGGCTCCAAGTCAGAAATACAATTTAATAGGAAAAGAAAAAAAAAGAAATAAAATAAATGCAATAATACAAAAGACCCCTGACAGAGTCAGAATACAACCTGAGCAAGATGATGGAAGCAGCAATCCCGTAGAAAGGTCTGGTAGCTCTGATCCTCTGTAGATCCAGTGGGTAAGGTACCCCGTATTGTCCCAGATCCCAGATTATATGCAGGTGAGAATGCTTGGCTCCTCCCCCTGGGTGGAGCATCTCACAATGGAATAATGAGTCATACAGGGGGGTCCTTGATGGCCCATTAACGGGAGATAACTCCTGGTGGGAGTTATCTGTAAGTCATCAGCAGGCCATTAACAGAAAACACGTTATCAAAAGACCCATTAGCAGAGGACACCTTAACAAAAGACACCCTAACAGAAAGAGGGAGGGGAGAGTCTGGAAGAATGCTGCTTCAGCAATAGGTTTCCACAATTCATGAAGATGGTGGTAGAATACTCCGTGCACGTTCTACACCACAACCCAGGACATTCTGTTGATTAATGTTGCTGATTCTTAGTACAGGACAGACTGCCCTAGCTGGTTGATTGCAGTTCTACACTTATGTTGATATTGTATTCCATCTACTATTGAATTTTTGAATTGAAAACTATTGTTTTCCCTGCTTCTGAGGGAGAGAGGACTGTTCTCTCCCCATCTCTGCTGAGGTTTTTACTGTACACTAGCAAAAATGTCAATTATTTGCTGGGACCACTCTTCCAGTTTCAGTCCACACTGTTATAAACTGAAAAAAGAACAAGACTGAGACTGGGAATTAGCTACACCTGCAATTATCACTACCACAGAGCATCCTGCTGTTATTTGATTTTACAGTGTTAATATCTGAGATGTATTACATTTCCATTAATTCTAGATGCTTTTCTAGATTAATCTTATTCTCCTTGATGCAATATTAAATCCCTGAACAGGCTCCTATGAAAGTGACACATCTCACACCAAGCAGTACTACAAATGAAGATGATTACAAGAAAAGACTGAACTGCAATGAGCTCAAGCACTGGGCAATAAGAGCACAATGCTAGAAAAGAGGATTGCAATGCAAGCAGCTCTCTAAAATATGATTTTCCCCTTCCCCATTGCTATTGTTGAATATGGCTTTAAGAAGGGATTAATAGTACCTGAAAACAAAGCTGTATTTCCTCAGAGTATACACACTTACACAGGGAAGTCATGACTCACCTACTACCTTTGTCCTGGATGCCTAGAAATGGTACAGGAACAGCAACTTCTCATCAATGCAGTCCAATGACAGTGACCCCTTCCTCCCACCCTAAAGGTAGCAGCTACTTCCCGCAGCCCAGTCACCTACTCACAAAAAAGGTGGGAAGCTGCTGCTTGGGAAAGTCAGTGCCTGGGAAAGCCTCTGAAAAGCAGCACTTTAACACCAAAATATGATGGATCTTTCCCTACAGTTAAAAATATTGGCAGCTGACCGTTCAAGTGATCAGGATGCAAAGAATAAGATAAACCTGAGGCAAGGGCCAGCAGAACAAAAAGCAAGTTCTCCCAACACCATACCATGGTGTGACACTTATCACCTCCTGAAGATCCTTCTCAAACATGAAGGCACAAACTTTTCATTGGGATTACCAGCAGACCACAATTGATGTGATCCCAAGGCTATTAAGCACAGGCTAGTAGCCCAGTCCTGCCTACCATGACACAGAGAGCCCAAGTTATATTGCTGGGCATAATTACTCTGAAAAACTGCTTTTTGGACAGATTTTCTCTCTATTAAAGACATCTGTTGCCCTCATCCTTGAAAGGTGGGCCTTAACCACCAGGAGTCTGCACAACTCTACACAGCCCAAACCTTAGCAGAGTGTTTTAACATAACTTTGTCTTTCTGAAAAGAAGAACCATAAAGTCACATTTTTCTGTAGGAAAGGGCCCTGTTGGGAAGCTGGAGCAAAGCCATATGCTGCTTTATTGCGTGGTGGAGCAGGAAATAGTGCTGATCGTACAAAGAGGCTGCTCAGCCAGGAAGTGGCTCCTACCAGAGCCCGCAGAAAATTAGCCAAGTGAAGTGAAATCACAGGCTCTGCTTGCAACTTTATGGGGGAGTATTTTTTTTGTATTTATTGCACTGGACCAAGTTCAGCTCCTACAAGAGGAATGTGACAGATTTCATCTGACAGCCAAGTCTGATTGTATTTTCTGTATGAAATGACCAAAGACAAAAGTGCACATGTCTAGGTAGTCCAGTGATGTGCCATATGGAGGTCTAGATAAAGGATTTTTTCTGTTGTTAGAGCTCTCCACAATAACCAGGCATGGCCTGCCTCCTGAGTAACTGGAGCAGAGAGGACAGATCTGAGGTATGGTAAATTAAGATAATGTCCCTTTCATTGCTTGGACCACCAAGTGCAGTGGGAAAAGTAGTTAAAATTGATCAGACATCAATACTCCTGGTAGATACATCAGTGTCTAACCAACAATAAACACTCCAATGGTGAAATTCAGTTCCTTATTCCAGCATTTACTGCCGATATAAAAGCAGTGTTAACATTAGAAGCACTTTTTATTTACATGAAATTCATGACCCTCCAAGATAGCCTCCCCTGGCCTGAGACTTTAAAATACTCTTACATGTTTGGGCAAGGAGTATTTGTGTAGTGATGCAGCAACTAGCTCTCAACATAAAATGATTGCTCTTGGAGTGCACACAATCAGATTTCTACTAACCTCCACATAATCAGATTTCTACTAACCTTCAAGACATTATTGCAATGCTCTTTTTAGATGCTTTGATTACTTTGACTTTTTTTGCTGACACAGAGGCAGAACAACAAAAAAAAAAATAACTGACACAAGTATTTGAAAGCTGCTGATTTTTCCAACTAATGAAAAAATCTTCTTTCTACAAGTCTTTCTTCAGACAACCACAGCTACAAGAGCACTATGTGTATTTAGTTATAAAAGACCTATACAAGTTTAAAAGACATCCAAGAGTAATTAATCTTAGAATTACTATATCCTGCAGTACTTTGAGTGCAGTTTTGATTACTACAAAACTATGAAACATGACTATGATTATACTATGAAGCAGTATATCCAGTAAGCCCATAAGAACACCAAAAAACCAAAAACACCTCACATGTGCAGGGCCAATGGTCTGCTTGTAACTAAAAGTAGCTGCCAGATGAGCTCTGGGACCACCTTATGTTACAATTAGTTACTTACAGGTTATGGAGCACAACAAATTACTGTTCTCTGACACATCCTGCAAATAATGACAACGAATATTCTGGAAGAACACAGAAGGAAATCCTGCATGTGCTAATACTGATGGCTGGCATGATTGAAGCAGATCCTCAAGTAGAGGAAGTCTGTCATCATGGAGCATAAACTGAATTCTCCATCTTAGATCTGAACACCTGAAGTCTTTAATAAACTTCTAAAGACAGTATTCAAAGAAGCAAGACTTAGTCTATTTTAAAAAAAGAAACCTGAAGAGTTTAGGATTGTTTGAATTAAAAATAAAAATAAAGTTCATTTTTAGAAGCCAATAATTTGTTTCAAATACACCTGCATCTTTTTTGCAGTGAAATAACTCTTGATTTCTGCATAAGTATTCACAAAGAAATAATTTCAAAAATGTACAGCATCTGTTTTATCAATCACAAACTCAGATGCTCTGTTAAACTGGACTCACTGTTTTTCTCAGCAGAGAAAGTCCATGAACTCTCCACAATTTTAATTACCAAAGTAATGCCTGCCTCCTTCAAATTAAACTCCTGGTAAAAACAAAAAAAAAAAAAAGGAGCAAGTCAGCTATGTTGTTTGGGCAGAAATTTACTTTTCACATGGGCATCCAGAGAATGACGCAACCTGACTGAAGCTAACCCCAAAATACCCTGCTAGTGACAGGTTTTACAAAAGGACTCTGCTTCCCTTTGGTTTCCATTCCTCTTTGTTTGGCATTTGGATGGCAGAAAAAAGAGACCTATTTCTATCAGCAGCACGCAGTGTGTTTTCCAGAAACTGTGCACAAATCCTGAGAGACAGCTATGAAAATGGGCTCCAAGTACCTTGGATGAGTTTTCAAAATACATGCAGGATTTTTAGCTTCACGATTCCCATCTATCTTAACTGCTTCATTGCTGCTTTCTGGAATAGGCACACTGTGTCAAATGTGTCCTCTGAGGCTGCCAGCATTCACATCACCCCATGCCATCATTTTTCAATCATACCTCTGCATTCAGCCACTTAGGCTGGGTAGAACAAACAATCATTATAACACCCAGCTAAAGCTTTAAACTGCACTTCACCTTCTCCCACCAGCCTTCCTCATGCTGAGTGGTATTTTGCTTCATTAATACTGCAACTGATTTCTGCAAACTTATCACTCCCCATGAGTGAGATGAGCAGCTTCATCACTTTTCATGGGAATGTAATCAGCTTAGAAAGAGCTGGATGCATTGCACCCAGGAGTGGGGGCAGGGGGAGTACACTGTTTCTTTCCAAGTGCTTTGTTAAAAATGTAATTGAATAGGAATTAAGAACAAAAAAAAAACCCATCAATTTGTCTCAAAGATACAGAACACTGATATATTTCATTTAAAAAGGAAAAGGTAAATAGGATTAAGTAACAGTCAAACAGAACAAAGAAATTCATGGAAATACACATGCACACACAAGATAATGGTCTCGCCTAGACAGATCCAAGTTCTATAAGTGTTTGTTACCAAACCTACAATAAAATCACCTGAAACTGAGGTGGTAAGGAGCACCAGCACCCATCTCCCCTCCCAGAGCCAAAGGCAGGCACAAACACATCACTGTGTGCACAGAAGACCAGATGATTAGCTTCTCCATAGAGAGGCTTCTCAGACTTCTTCACTCTGGTTCCACAACAAAAAAAACCCAGCCTCCCTCAAAACAGGAAGGATAGAAGGAATATGGAGCTTGCTAAATGATAGCACACAAATCTTGCAAATGGATGTAATGTGAGATTATTTCAAACACTAAGGCTTGCTCAAAGATTTAGCACTTCACTGGTGGAACATAGACAATCTCCCCACCTAGTTAACAGGAAACTGAGTTTAAAGATGCAGGAAGCTCTTGTATTGCACCATGCACCTTGTTCAGAGTGCTTCTGCAGAAACTCAATTTCTGCAAAACAATCCAATTACAAAAAAAAAGGAAAAAACATCTAGCATCTATAAACACTTGATAGAGTTATGCTCAATATAATCTTTATTTTATTCCAAGCCAAACTCACAAAGAAATCAGCTGTCCAATTCTCCCCTTTCAGGACTTACAGCAAAGCTTTCACTTTTTCAGTGAAACATGTTGGGATCCCCGTCAGACCTCTTTCAAAATGGTCTTTAAACAAGGGAGAAAGGTCAACCCAGAAAAACACAAAGCTCTACTTTATCTCTATCCTCGACTCCATGCATACTGCATTGTTAGCAATTTTGTGACTGAGTAAATGTTGTGTTTGCTGGTAAGGATCATAAAACAGATTGACTGCACAGTGCTTTTAGGAGTATAATCTCTTTCCAAACAGCAAAAATATGGCCTCCTTTAAACCACCAAAGACTGCTGAATCTTTCACTTGAATTTGGTTTAGTCCTTCATCCAGCAATAAAAATTAATCTGCTAATTTCATTTGTGAGTAATAACAATCCCAGGCTAGTCTCTAGGGAACAACACCCATATTGGTGAAACAGTCAAACCACTTTCCAAGGGCCTTCCTGGTTATCTCAGCAAAGGCCATCAAAGGCAAAGAGCCCTCATAACTTGTCATCCAGATTAGATGTATAAATAAACAGATGGTCACAGATAGCTAAATCAAGTGTATCCAAAAAAAGTACCCCAATTGTGGTCAATATAGGAATTTGCCTTCACAGTAAATTGACTTAAAGTAAAACAAAGTGATTCCAGAAATTAATTTCAGTTATGGATTCAGTGATGACTTGTTTGATAGAGGAAAAAAAATCTTGGCAAATTTTGGAAATTCTTTGATAATTGTAGTGTGTCTTCCCAAATAATTCATTTAATTAAAAACATTTCATTCCACACTTAAAATATAATACTGGAACAAGAAGTATCACATCATGAAAGATAATAAACCCTCACCAACAGGAGCACTAAAAATACATTCCTTCCTAAAGAAGTGTTTCCTATTTCCCTCATCTTTGGTTGACATCTGTAGTGAGTTTATCCACACTAGATAGAACCTATAGACACCCTTATTCCTGGGGCCAAGGCACCCTTAGATCAGCCCACAAAACTATTTTCACTGCCTTTAGTCAAAATTTTATTCCCCATTTTTAATATCAGCCAATATTTATCCTTTCCATTCAGTCACCATAGACAATTCCCTCCAGCAATGGAAAATTGCTTTCATCACTGTGCTGGCCATTCCTGCTACAAGAATGCAATATTTTTAAAGGGCTTTTTCACAGGAGAAAAGATGTATTTATCTCTGACTAATCCATTTCTAATTATAATAATAATTTCTATAATTTATAATCTAATTTCTATTTCTTACTCTAAGATTAAGGAATTAAGAGGCAGATACAGCTGCTGTCCTTATCAAATTAATTAGTATAAATTGACAATCAGAAAAGAAAATCCACTTCCAGGGAGCACCTTGTTCCCTGCTTCAAATACCAAGCAAAGAGCATATCAGATATATCACTGTAAGGTAATGCTCAGCAAACAAGGGATGTTGCACAAAAGCAATTTCTCTCCACACTGCTATTCTTAGGCTGCCCACACTCCTGTTGCAATGCACTTTATGCTTGATTTCCAACTGGCACAAATTGCTTTCAATTCCAGGCAAAACAGTGAAATGTAAACAACAAGTTATGCTTTGTATGATATATGTAAAAAAACATGAATGTACCAAAACAATCAAAAATACAGAAACTTGCTACAGACTGCGGAATTTGGGCATAGAATTATGCATTTTCTTCCTAAATATGATTGCTCTTCATAACTGTAGGAAAGTCAAAATTTACCAGCAACGCTAATATTTATCACAATATTGTGACAGCACTACAGAAGCCTTCTATAACATTTTTTGCTTTAGTGAGATGAGAACCAACAGTGTTCATCTTACAAATGCTTTATATGCTTGCTCAATAACAATCTTTTGTGGGACTTCAACACATATAAAAAGAAATACACTAAGAAATATTATTTCAAATCATTCAAATGCCATTTTGGGTTAGTTCAATGCAGTCATTGAATTATTTCAAGTCCCCATACGTTACAAATTGAGAGGGAATACTTTAGATGGCTCTGCCTTTGCCCTGGTTTCTGGCAGTAGACAGCAGTTTCATTGAGGCAGCCAGGTCCCCAAAATCAACTCTCACTCACAAGTTCATAATAATGACTGATCAGATCTATTACAACATGAATTATTTATTGAATAGACACAAGGAAAAGCAGATGTAAGGCTTTAAGAGGCTTCTCACTGCACAGGATAAACAAAAGAAACACTAATGGTAAGTTCATAAAACAGTGCACGATAATAAATGTACCTATATTACAGCTAGCAAAGAAATAGTATAAATTAGGAATTTATACTTATAAAAAAATGCAGTTTTTAGAAGTGGTACATTTCATGGACTTTAATGTAAACCTACCAAAAACCTATTCTTTGTAGAAAGTCAGAAGGGATTCTTCTGGAACTACTACTGAAGTGCTTGAGAAGCACAAGACTAAATTAGACTTGGACACCATCTTTTTCTGGCAAACAAGAAGTATGTCAGAGTCTCAAACTTTTGAAGTTCAAATTATTGGAATAACACACTGGAAAAACTGGGCTATGGAAGAACAGAAACCACAATATCTAAAGTAGCTAAAATGTGATCTTTAATGTGATCATTAACATCTGTAACTAGGACTACTTCCAACGAGGAAAAAAAAATTCTTAGAAGAAACACAGGAGAAAATATCTAACATTCATTTAAGAGGTAAAGTCAAGTGGACCAAACAAAGGCAAGAAAAATTTCTGATTTTCATCTGATGTCTGCACAGGAAGCTGCTGTATGCTGATCAGTACGACGGAAACACAAAACACCCTCCAGCTATAGAATTACCAGATAAAGACATTTAATTCAGACAAATTATACTCATGTACTAGGTGATTCTGTTGCATTTCCATGCTATTATCTGTCATTTACCCTCCACTCTATGTCCTGTCCTTGTAGGGCCTGCACAGGTTCATTGCACAGGTCACAGCTGGTCTTCCAAAACCAAGATGTGAATACAAAGAGAATTTCTCAGTGAGACCCAGTGCAAGCCCTGATGTAGGAGAGAAATGTTGTTCTCTCTGTGATCTTTTGTCTTCTGCAGCCTAAAAGAAGGATAAGTCACACAGTGGCTGTCCTGAGACTGAACCAGCAAAGATACTTTTGACAGCACAAGCCATTGTCAGCTCTCATTTCAAAACCTGAATTCGAGAAAGACGGATTTGGCTTTTATGAGAGATGTCATTCTATTGAAACTAAATTTATTTTCAGAGGCTCCATAAACTGGGTGAGTGAAATCTTAACTGCATTAACTTTTTAAGATATATTCGAAAAACTCTATTTCATGGGACTGCTGCAAAACCCAGACTTAGTGCCTATAAATCCTCTCCTGAAAAGGAATCCATTCTGACATGTTTTATTGAACATAACTTAATAATAAACCCAGACTCTCCAGACCATACATAGGATGCCCAGCTGTATTCATGCAGGATTCCCAATGCACTACCAGATTAGGATCTGACATGACAGATTCAATTGGCTGCCTGTGGAGATTAGGGGACTGCAGGTCTTATTTTTTCTAGAACTATTAAGTGTTTAGCCTACTCTTTCCAGTGAGTCCAAAGGCTCCAAAGGCACCAAAGGCATTCTACACTGTTATTAGCTAAAAGGAACCCCCTGTCATATAAATCAGTTCATGCTTTAA
>JANPWX010010944.1:0-11565 GCA_024734555.1 Trochalopteron elliotii
AACAGGGATGTCTTTTTACTTGTTTACTGGCAGAGGGCTTTTTTTTTGTTGTGTTTTAACTTCTCATGGGATCACAAGATCACAGTTACTAATTCAATATTCAGTCAGTCCATTACAGATACCTTTGCTCAAATCTACAAATCATTTCTTCAATTCATCTTGTCTATGATTTAAAGGATTATTCTAGCATATTACAGTCTGTTACTATAGTCTAGAGGAGATTTTCAGCTTAGACGTAAGGTAACTTGTCATTTTTATCACTTAAGAAGTCACTCTTCCTTTACTGACTTTGAGATCTCTATATTGTCTTTATTACATGTCTTCAATTGGGCTTTTTTTCTCATCTCTGAAGAGTTTAAGAAAGTTTTAATCAGTGTCAGGAAAGAGTTAAAGCTTGCCCAGGCCTGCGGTGGTTATGTGATCTCTGCCGTGGCAGCCATGAAGGTTTCAAAGCCAAGCCAGAGGTGGGGGGAAGCTGATGAATGCCTTCACTTTTACTCTGGATCTGATGGCGTGAGCCACTTTCAGCTGCTCTGTGGGGCCCAGCGTAGGGTGGGGGAAAGATCCCATCTTTTTCTCGGGCCAGGGGTACTGGCAGCCAGGGGGCTGGGGCACGGCCCTGCTACGGCTGGCCCTGATCCCCACCACGGCCCCAGACAGGCGGCCAGCTCTGCCCAACTGCAGCACTGCCGCCGGCAGCCGGGGGGCAAAAATCCTCAGCCAGCCCTGCCTGCTCTGCCAGCTCTTGGGGGGCTGGCCACCCTGGGGCAGCGGGGCTTAAACGGGGCCCTCCTCAGCTGCCCATGATGTTACCTGGTCACCAGATGGGGAGCGGGGGGAAGAGGAAGTCTCAAACCCAGTCTCAGCTTATATGGGTATTACCAAAAGCTGCATTCCGTTTTCTGAGTGGTCAGAACTACATGTCAATCCAAAACCTGACCTCTGATAGATCCCTGTCCTTTCCAAAGAATTCTGAGGTTCCAGCAGAGTGATATTTTATTAACCAAAAAAACCAAACTGTATTAACCCATGACAAGCTTCTCTGGAGTGAGGTCTGAGATTTCCAGAGGGGCTGATGAGACCTCTGACCCAGAAGTAGACCCAGAAGTAGGCCCAGGTGTGGAAAATCCTGAGTGGCGTGGAGAATGGGAGAGAATGAGCAGGGCCTTGAAGGAATTTTCTGATCCTCCACCTTGGGAATTTTCATGTGAACAAATTCAGAACCCTGAGGAGGTGAGGAAATACCTGGAGGAGAACTGCCACGATGACTCTAAGGAGAAGAAGCTCATTGCAATAAGCAGGGCCCTGGCATATGCTTATCGCACGCTGCCAGATACTGTAGGGCAGCAGATAGAGGCAGAGGGGCAGGGAGATAAATCAGCAGTTACCCCAGTCACTCAGGCTGCAGCCAGCACTCTAGCTACTGAGACAGCAGCTAAACCAGACAGTGAGCCTACGTCAGCAGCTACACCAGACACGGAGCCTAAGACAGCAGCTACACCAGACAGTGAGTCTAAGACACTGGCAATCGACCCAGGAAAGAAGTGCACACACAAAAAACAGATGGACCAGTGGACGATGATGCAGGTGAAGGACCCTCCACATCTCCTGATGACACTCAATCAGAAACCCAACCAACTGACACCCAATCAGAAGCCAAACAAACTGACACAATATCAGAAGCCCAACCAACTAGCACAAAATTAGAAGCCCAGCCAACTGGCAGAAAATCAGAAGCTCCACCAGCTGGCACAAGATCAGGAGCCACTATTGGGTCTCTTTCCCTGAAGGACTTTAGTGGCCTGAGAAAGGATTACACTCAACGGCCAGATGAATCTGTAATGAGTTGGTTAGTCTGTCTTTGGGGTGCTGCAGGCGAGGCTACAATGCTGGATGGCACTGAAGCGAGGCATTTGGGATCCCTGTCACATGATCCAGTTATCAACCAAGGAATGATGAGGGAGGCTCACCCTTGCAGTCTCTGGGAACAGGTCCCGGGAAGTGTGGCACAAAGGTATCTGTGTGCAGACAATCTCTATATGCAGCAAACCCAGTGGAAGACCATAGAACAAAGGATTCAATGCTTGAGAGAAATGGCAGTGGCAGAAATGGTCTTCTCAGATGACCTAAACACCAGGAATTCAGACTTGTTAGCATGTACACCCATGATGTGAAGAAAACTTGTGTGACTTGGGCCACAAGAATACTCTTCTGCTTTAGCAATAATGAAGCAGGATGGTACAGGGGAGACCGTGCTGGATATGGTGAAGAAGCTCTGAGCATATGTAGATACCGTGCATGGTCCAACACATGCAAGAGTTGCAGGTGTGGACACCCGTCTGCAGAAATTAGGAGACAAGATAGAGGAGAATCACGATACACTCAGAGAGGAGATGAAATAGATGAAAGAGGGCTTTCTCCAAATCTCAGCAGTACAGATCAGAGGTTCTGGCACCAAACGCAGATGTCCTCCAGATAGAGAGGGAAGGGGCATCCCACGAGGTAAGCTGTGGTCCCTCCTGCGTGATTGTGGAGAAAACATGGCAAGATGGGATGGAAAATGTACTGCTGATCTGCTGACACGTGTGCTTGAATTGGAGGAAGGCAAGATTCAGAGAGGAAGTTCCACCAAAAAGGAAGCTGCTCCATTTACCCAGGGAAAGAAGGATAACCAGGCTTAGAGGGGCCCTGTCTCTAGCCAGGTAGAGGCTCGGGAAAACAGTGTTTTTTGGACTGTGTGGATTCATTGGCCTGGCACATTAGAACCACAAAAATATGAGGCTTTGGTTGACACTGGTGCACCGTGCACATTATTCTCTTCAAGACATGTGGGGGAAGAATCTGCTTCTATTGCTGCTGTGACAGGTGGATCACAGAATTTTGCTTTGGTGGAAGCTGATGTGAGTCTGACTGGAAATGAGTGGAGGAGGCATCCTATTGTGACTGGCCCAGAGGCCCCATGCATTTTGGGCATAGACTTCCTCCAAAAATGGGTATTTCAAAGACCCGAAGGGTCTCAGGTGGGCGTTCGGAATAGCAGCTGTAGAGACAGAGGGTGTTAAGCAATTGAACACCTTGCCTGGACTATCAGAGAACCCATCTGCTGTAGCACTTCTGAAGGGGGAAGTGCAACAAGTGCCAATTGCCACTTTGACAGTGCATCGCCGACAGTACAGAACAACTTGAGATGGTGTGATTCCCATGCACAAGATGATCTGTGAGCTGGAGAGCCAAGGGGTGGTCAGCAAAACACATTCACCCTTCAACAGACCCATCTGGCCTGTGTGCAAATCTGAAGGAGAATGGAGACTGACTGTGGACTAATGTGGCTTGAATGCAGTGACTCCACCGCTGAGCACTGCTGTGCCAGACGTGTTAGAGCTCCAGTATGAGTTGGAGTCCAAGGCAGCAAAATGGTACTCCACTATTGACATTGCCAATGCATTTTTCTCCATTCCTCTGGCTGCAGAATGCAGGCCTCAGTTTGCCTTCACATGGAGGGGAGTGCAGTACACCTGGAACCAACTGCCCCAGGGATGGAAACACAGCCCCACCATCTGTCATGGACTGATCCAGGCTGCACTGGAGAAGGGTGAGGCTCCAGAACATCTGCAGTGCATTGATGACATCATTGTGTGGGGGAACAGGGCAACGGAAGTGTTTGAGAAAGGAGAGAAGATCATCCAGATTCTCCTGGAAGCTGGTTTTGCTATTAGGAAGAGCAAAATTAAGGGACCTGCTTGAGAGATCCAGTTCCTGGGAATAAAGTGGGAAGATGGATGGTGTCAAATTCCCACCTATGTCATTAATGAGATCACAGCAATGTCTTCACCAACCAGCAAGAAGGAAACACAAGCTTTCCTAGGTGCCATAGATTTTTGGAGAATGCACATTCCTGAGTACAGCCAGATCGTGAGCCCTCTACCTGGTTACCCGTAAGAAGAACGATTTCCACTGGGGCCCCGAACAGCAGCAAGCCTTTGCCCAGATCAAGCAGGAGATCCCTCATGCAGTAGCCCTTGGCCCAGTCAGGACGGGACCGGATGTGAGGAATGTGCTCTACTCTGCAGCTGGGAGCCATGGTCTGTCCTGGAGCCTTTGGCAGAAGGTGCCTGGGGAGACTCAAGGACGACCACTGGAATTCTGGAGTCGAAGTTACAGAGGGTCTCAAGCCAACTACACTCCCAAAGAGAAGGAAATTTTAGCAGCCTATGAAGGAGTCCAAGCTGCCTCAGAGGTAATAGGCACTGAAACACAACTCCTCCTGGCACCCTGACTACCGGTGCTGGGGTGGATGTTTAAAGCAGAGATTCCCTCTACCCACCATGCCACCAATGCTACATGGAGTAAGTGGACTGCTCTCATCACACAGTGCGCCTGTATTGGAAAACTGAATCACCCTGAGATTTTGAAGGTAATTACAAATTGGCCTGAAGGTGAAAACTTTAGTCTCACCGATGAAGAGGAACAAGAGCAAGTGACACGTGCTGAAGAAGCTCCACCGTACAACCAACTGCCAGCAGAAGAAACACGTTATGCTCTTTTTACAGATGGCTCTTGTTGCATTGTAGGGATGAACCAGAAGTGGAAAGCAACTGTATGGAGCTCCACATGACAGGTTGCATAAGCTGCTGAAGGAAAAGGTGGGTTGAGCAACTTGCTGAACTCAAAGCCGTTCAATTGGCCCTGGACATTGTTGAAAGAGAGAAGTGGCCAAAGCTCTGCCTCTACACCGATTCATGGATGGTAGCCAGTGCTCTGTGGGGATGGTTGAAAAAGTGGAAAAAGGCTAATTGGCAGCATAGAGAAAAACCAATTTGGGCTGCTGAAGAGTGGAAAGACATCACTACCAGGGTAAAGAAACTACCTGTGAAAGTCAGCCATGTAGATGCCCATGTCCCCAAGAGCAGAGCTAATGAGAAGCACCAAAACAATGAGCAGGTAGATCAGGCTGCAAAGATAGAGTTGTCAAAAATAGACTTAGATTGGAACACAAGGGAGAGTTGTTCCTAGCTCGATGGGCTCATGATGCCTCAGGTCATCAGGGCAGAGATGCCACCTATAAGTGGGCACGAGACTGTGGGGTGGATTTAACCATGGACAGTATTTCTCAGGTTATCCACGACTGTGAGACGTGTGCTGCCATCAAACAGGCCAAGCAGGTGAAGCTCCTTTGGTATGGTGGACAGTGGTCCAAATATAAGTATGGGGAGGCCTGGCAGATGGATTATATTACACTGCCCCAGACATGCCAAGGTAAGCACTATGTGCTGACCATGGTGGAAGCCACCACAGGATGGCTGGAGACCTACCCTGTGCCTCACACTATGGCCCATAACGCCATTCTAGACCTTGAAAAGCAAGTCCTTTGGAGGCACCGTACGTCTGAGAGGATTGAGTCAGACAATGGAACTAATTTCCAGAATAGCCTTATCAACACCTGGGCAAGGGAACATGGCATTGAGTGGGTGTACCATATCTCCTACCATGCACCAGCTGCTGGGAAAGTGGAGAGATACAATGGACTGTTAAAAACCACCTTGAAAGCATTGGGTGGGGCATCTTTCAAAAATTGGGAGCAGCATCTATCAAAGGCCACCTGGTTGGTTAACACCCAAGGTTCCACCAATAGAGCAGGCCCTGCTCAGTCTGAGCTCCTGCATACAGTAGATGGAGATAAAGTCCCTGTAGAACATGTAAGAGGTTTGTTAGGAAAGACAGTTTGGATCAATTCTGCCTCAAGTACAGACAAACCCATCCGTGGGATTGTCTTTGCTCAGGGATCAGGTTCCACATGGTGATAATGCAGAAAGATGGAACAACACCATGTGTACCTCAGGGAGATCGGATTGTTGGGTGAGAACCATGTGTAAATACCACTTTTTGTTGAATGTTGCTGCCATTGTCTGTATATAGCTGTATACTGTTTCTGTATAGATATATGCATGTATAAGGTATGTGCGTGTATAGTTAGAATATATATTAGTTTTGGTAAATTGACAATATGGGTATAAAGGGTGGAATGTCCTACAATCATCCTTATGATGCTTGTATCCCCAGTTGTCTGTTCTGTGTGTGCTGTATATGGAGTTCTGTGCCTCTAAGACTGGTTCTGAGGGCAAAGCAGGGGAAGAAGAAGCATGCAGTCTGTTTTGAAAACCAGTATTCACGCCTCTGCATTTTTTTTTCTTCTCTGGACAGTGAATTTGTTGGAGGCACGGAGAGTGGCCAGAGATCTTTTTTGCTTTTAGTTAGTTTAGCTGGCTGAGTCGAAGAAGCTTCCTGGACTGGTTTTTTCCCCTTTTTCTTGGGACTGTTTAAACCTGCTGTGGACTGAAAAACCTAGAGGAGCACCGGGGAGCTCACAACTGCAGCCCAGCAAGGCCTGAGCCTCCAGAGGGATGAATAAGGGACTGACTGAGTCGAGCTACACCCACAGCAAGGACTTTCTCACTTTGCCACCTCACTCCAGAACAAGAGGTTTTATTGTTTCATATTATTCCTTCTTTATGCTTGTGGGCACTTGGTTTGTGAAATAAATATTTTTTTTCCACTTTTCTACGAGGAAGTTCTTGTCCTGGACCGACAGGGGGGAGGGGCCATTTGGGGTTGCTCTCCAGAGGAATCCTATTTCAGGGGCTTTCTCACAAATTCACCCTAAACAAGGACAGGGAGGCGGGGGGGTTTGGGGGCTGGGAATGTCCAGCTATGCCCTCCCACACTTTAACTTTCCCTCTCCTGCAGCAGAAGGAAGAGGCCGTTTCTGCTGAGTTAGACAGGGAAACGGGCTCTGTCCTTGGGGGGCACATCCAGGGCGGGTCCTGGACCTGTTCAGGGATGTCCCTGTTCTGGGGGTGACACATCCTGGGGGTGGCACATCCCAGCCGGTGGTGTCCTGTCCTGGGAGAAGGGCAGGGAGGGCTCAGTCCGTGAGCACCGTCACGGCCAAAACGGACTCGACTTGGGGAAATGAATTGAATTTATCATTCACCAGTTCAGAGCTGAAAAAGAGAAGTGAGACACATCTGAAAATCACCTTCCCCCTCTTGGGAACTGCCCCAGTGGGGGCTTGCACGGGCTCACAGCCCCCTTCGGGCATCCCCTGCTCGTCAGGGGCTCCTGCAGGGCTGCAGGGGGGTCTCTGCTCCCCGGGGACCCCCATGGGCTGCCGGGGAAACTCCAGAGCCCCTCGTGCCCCTCCCTCCTCCCTGCAGGCTGTTCCTCTCACAGCCTCAGGCTCCTCTCGGCTGCCAAAATTCCATGTCTGCCATCCCTTGGATCTGCCCTTCCCAACACTGGGCGGCCCCAGACCCTCCCCGCTCACCCTGCCTGTTTTGGGGCGCCCCGCCAGTGCCCGGAGCTGTTGGTCCCGTTGCCATGGGACACACGGGCATTTCCATGGATTCTTGTGCACTGTTCAAGGATGGACAGAGTTTCTCCCCTGTTGGGAGCAGAAGCCATGGGAAGTAAATCAAGTTTCAGGGTGGGAGTGAGAAAAACGGGAAAAGTTCCTAAATATGGCCCAGCCAAAGCCTTCCCTATGGGCTGGCTTGCTGCCCAGCAGGCAGGGAACAATCCCATGGACCTGTTGGACACTCAGGGAGATTCCACACTCTGTGTTATCCACAAGCAAACGCTGCTGTGGGGTGCACCAATGGGCTCCTAAAGGGAACCAAAACATCTAATTTCTCTGGGATTTGTTTGTGTTGTTATTATGAGTGACTTGTTGGGAGAGCAATGATTAAAAGGATTCTATCAATCAGACCATTTTTACATTGTCAGTTTGATTTTTGCTAATTTTATTATTTATTTAAAAAAGCCTTTGGGATAAGATTTTTGCCTTTCTTTCCTGGATGTATTATTTTTTCTCAACTATTTGGTCATCAGGGAATTCAACCAAATTTAGCCTGACATTTACCGTCATCAGGGCAAGGTTGTAACAAGTGCCCCCTTAAGTCTGGACAGGTCAGGGGTCACAGGGCCCCACTGGGGACAGTAAGAATGCTCAGGGGCCCCCCAGGACAGAGGTCCCCTGGATGTGCCACCTCTGGGACAGGAATCCACAAGGACGTGGCACCCCCAGAATGAGGATCCTCCTGGGACAAGACCCTGGGACAAGATCCAGGTGTCACCACAGCAGAGGAGCCCTTTTCCCTCAGGGCAGGACCCCTCTGGATGTGCCCCCCCAGGACAGACCCCACGTCCTCAGCTCAGCATAAACGGCCTCTTTCTTCTGCTGCAGGAAAGAAAAAGTGAAAATCTTTCATCCTCCACAGCACCCCAACCACTTCCTGCACCCCCCACCCTCCTTTTTCCTGTTCCTGGGATCCACCCACCGTTACGTGCTCGGTGTTCCCTGGGATGGCTGAGTCAGGAAATGGGGGGATGGGACAAAGCCCAGGGGTGTGTGGGGCACAGACCCAGAGCCTCAACCCTGGAGTGCCCCCCTGGCCATGAGCACACTGTGGGGGCTGTGCTGGGCTCTGAGTCACCCCAAAATCTGAGGCACCCAGGGAAGGAGCTGCGATCCCCTGTACCCACCCAGCCACTGCCCATCCCTGGGACCCCCATTCCCCTGGGAACCCAACCATTGGACTCCCATTCCCTTGGTCTCTCCTCCCTGGGACCCCCTTCCAAGGACTCCCATTGCCCAGGACCACCATTGCCTTGATCCCATTCCATGGGATGCTTCTTCTTCCATGACCCCTCTTCCTGCGGGTCCCCTATTTTTTCCCCCTGCACCCCCAAGTCTGGGTCCTACATCCCATTACCTCAAATCCCTGGGGACCATGTTCCCACAGGACCCCATCCCTTAATGCCCCCATATATGGAGACCCCAATTCCCCTGGACCCCCATTCTCCTGGACACCCATCCTTGGTTCCCCACAAGCCCTGAGCCCCCCCACTCCTGGGAACACCATCCCCCACTGAGCCCCCAGACTATCCCATCATGTCCCCAGCCTGTCCCCTACTGTGTCTCCACCTTTCCCCCACCCTGCCCCCACCAAGGGCCACCTACACATGGGGACAAGGTGTGACCTCGCTTCCTTCCTCTTCATCCAAAGAGCCACCACCCAGGGGACTGGTGGTCACAGCAGCGAGTGACAGCCAGTCCACATGGCTGAGGACACAGGAATGGCCGGGAAGGTGGCGCTGCTCCTGTGGGGTGAGTGCCCCGGGCACGGGCCTGACACCCCGGGGATGGGCCCTGGTGAGGCAGAGACCGGTGGGGAGGGGGCACAGGGGGGCTGTGGGGTCCCCTGAGGTCCCCAAGGCAGGGAGAGACGAACAGGGGTGCAGGGACTGGGACAAGGGCCATGTACCGTGCAGGCATGGTCACTGGTGCCACTGGAAAGGGATCATGGGCATGGGGCCGTGGGGATGTGGCTGTAGAGACAGCAGTTGTGAGGATGGGGGAGGTGACCTGTGCAAACATGGGACGTCCACAGTTTCCTCATGTCCTGCCTCAGCCCAGGGTGACTGAGGTGTCCCTGTCCTGAAGACCTCTGTGCTACACCTGTGTTCCCCTTTGGGAGAGTTTGGGGACAGACACCACACCATGTCCCCAGGCAGCTTTGGTCTGGGAGCTATCCTTGGATATAAGGAATACTGGAGCTGAATTACCAACTTTGGCCTTGGGTACCTGGACATGAAAGGTGCTTTTTTCCTCTAGGAAACAAAAGCACATGGTCCCAGTGTTTCAAAGGCAGATGAGAGGTGGTCCCTGGGTGGCCAAGGCAGCCAGAGCTGTCTCTCCCGGCAGATTTCATCTTACAATCAAACAATCTTTGCATATAAGGAAATTAGGTGGAGGAATCCCAATTTTGGCTGTAGGCCCCTGGAGAAGGACAGTTCTTTCCCACAGGAAGGAGAGCACAGAGCCCCAGGGCTTCAGGGGCAGATGAGCAGCAGCTTTGGACATGCCAGGGTCAGCCAGACCTGTCCAGCAGCCCCTGGGAGGCCAAACCAGCCAGGCCTGTTCCATATTCCCTTGGTTCCATGGGGCCCCTGAGTTTCACAATGGTCCCCTTGATTCCATGAGGCACCACAGTGTCACCATGGCCCCTTTGGTTCTGTGAGGTTCTGTACTGTCAGCAGTGGTCTCCTTGGTTCTGCAGTGTCACAGTGGCCACACAAAGGCCCGGGGGCTTAAAAGACAGAGCACAAGCTCAGCCCATGGTCTGGACCCTGCTTCTCCTGAGGTTTGTGTCTCATCCACACTGGCTCCTAGGCTTGGTAGACGTGTGTCTTTATCTCTTCTATCTTTCTGTCTCTTTCTTTTTTCTCCTTCTAATCCTTTTTACTCAGAATGTTTTTGGGGAACTTAACAGTTTAAAGGGTTAAATGTTTCCAGGTAAAATGGGCTAAGGTCATGAAGCTACTGCTATGATAAGAGTTTTATGTTCTATTGGATGTTTTATTAAATGCTTTGCCAAAATTCCTTGATTTTCTGTATTTTGCCACTAAAGTTTTGTGTTGTTTTGACCTCAGTGGGGCCTAGTGATGCTCCAAGGGACTTGGAGTTTTGCTTCTGACTCCTTGAGCAGCTTCTACAATCTCTTCTCAGTGCCTGGGGGGGTCCTGGAGTCAGCCCCAAATCCTCAGTGGGGCTGATTAAAATACAGAAAGCCCTCAGAAGCCTCTTGTCCTCCATTTGTCTTTGTCTCCAGGGCTTGTGCAGCTGCTTGGAGTCAGTTTACAGTTCTCTTAAGGAGGAAGATTTCAAAGTGCACCTCACGACTTTTTCTTTTTTAATCGAGCATTTTTTTATTATCCAGTTCAGAGAAGAGGTGATTTCCCAAGTGATCTTGATGCTGGATGTCTCCTTAGGAGGTCTGGGCATGGAGAAGAATGAGCCCCTTGCAGGCTGACCCTGTTTGGGCAACCTGCTCCTCACCCCCATCCTCACCATGTCTGACATTGCCCACCTGGGACTGACATCCCTGTGCCCTGCATCAGAACCTTGTCCCCTGAGCTCTCAGCTGGGTGTCCCAGCCCATGGCACCATGTCCCACCTGCTCTCCTCAGGGCTCTGCCTGCACACAGGCCCAGGAGAAGTTTTCCTGTTTGTGAGGAAAGAATGGAAAGGTTTCCTAAACAACAAACCCCACTCAGGAACCACATGCTCAGTACAGGCTGCCTGGAATGATGTCACCTTTCTACAAGGGACAGTGTGACCAGAAATTTTCTCTGTAAGCAGAATTTTCTGAGTCTTTCAGCTGAATTCTCTGTCCCTGTCCTGGATCTCTGTTGCAGATGGAAGGTGCTGGTGCCATCCTCACCTTTAATTCCTCATTCGAATGCAAACAGATGTTCCCAGGTGTGTAAAGCAGGTGTTGCTCAGTGTTTACGCAAAGCTTTTCTGTTCCTCATGGAACCAAGGAGACCCTTGAGACACTGCAAGGCCTTGTGTAACCAAGGGTCCACTGTGACACAGCGGGGGCTCATGGAATCAAGGAGACAATTGTGACAGCACAGAACCTCATAGAAACAAGTCCCCATTGTGGCAATCATGGAATCAAGGAGACAGTTGTGACACAGCAAGGCCACGTGGAACCAATGGTC
>JANPWX010010975.1:0-28260 GCA_024734555.1 Trochalopteron elliotii
TGCGTCACAGGCTTCAAGGCCTCACTCAGGCCCCTGTTAAGGCCTCAGCTCGGGTAGTTCAAGGCCTAGGTAGACATCATGTCCACCTTCCCTGAGGAATTCTGCAGCAATTCCCCCTTTTTCTTTTTGAACTACCCAGGTTGACTCAAAGGCCGGATCAACTGTTTTTCGCACACAACTAAACACACGAGGTATAACTATTAATATAACTATAATCATAGCAAAGAAAATAATTCCGAAATGGATCAGATCTTTGATCCAACCAGCAAACCCAAGTGAACTGAACCACTTGTCGAAAGGAGTATCAACAGTCACAATCTTTCCCATATTATTTCTCAGTTGTGCGAGTTGCTTATAAATTGACTGCGAGTGATCAGATAAGTTCATGCAGCACATGCCTTCGAATTCTTCACATCATGCTCAAACAGGTGTTTGTGAGAACTTTGTGATTTGATGAATGGAGGGAGCAAAGTTAATTTTCCAAAGTAGCATGGACCTCCTGCTGCTCTTTGAGGCACTGCTGACCAGGCTCGGGCCCCACAGATGAGGAAAACACCTGGTGGTAGTTGTCTTGCAGCATCTTGTGCTGACGCTACAAGCTGTGTCCAATTGTTGCAGTACTCTGTATTACTATAATACAATGGGGATTTAGGAAACAACCAAGTGTTGCCAACTTTGGATTGTCTCACATGGCCAAATGTTAAACAATAATTACCCGGTACAGAACCAACGAGATCAAACTCCTGCGGCTCAGTACCCTTGACTTTAAGATTTTGAGCGATGGCAACAGCTTGGGCTCCTAAATAATTTTTCAGAATTCTATGAGTTTCACACCGAGTTTCAGAATGCATGTGAGTGGATCCAACAGGCTGGTGACACCATGCATTCCAGGCTTCTACTAGATTTGAATATATTTTAGTTTGAGTCCAATTTTGGAACTCTATCATGGAAGACAATGGAACGCAAATTAAACAGGTGCGAAACGGACTGGACGGTGTCGCTAAAGACAAACAGAATGAATCTTGTCCAGTTCGATTGGCCCATGTGACCCACATGTTCTCTCTTTGGTCAATGTCAAGCACTGCAATCGCGCCTTTTACCAGGATAACATTGAAGACAAACAGTTCAACCCACAACATTTTGCTGGCACTTTCGGTCATTTCTTCTGGGTTCCTGCAAAGAAATTACTTACTACTTATTTCACACACACACTAAAACTAATTTTGATCAGTCTCTGAATCATCAGAAGGTGTTCCAGGTGGATTGTCGTTCTCAGGTTCGTTCTCGCCGTCTGATGGGATCTTTGCCGGAGGACATGCACGGGTAAATCGACTCAGCACCCAGACTGGACCAGCTTCTGTGGACACACACATATATCCACGGCCATTAAACAACACTTGACTCAGTCCTTGCCATTCACCCGTTCACATGTTCTTATAGTATACATAAAGTCCTGGAATTGCCTGCGGCTTTCCCTCTTTCAATGCGTGATGATGTATCACGACCGCAGGTTCTTCTCGACCTTCTGCTAAACATAAGTAATTTAATGTAAACAGTACCTTAGATAATCTACTAACTACATCAACGTCATTGGTCTGCTTTTGTTTTGCAAGATATTCTTTCAGGGTGCGATTTGCTCTTTCTACAATAGCTTGACCTGTGGGAGAGTGAGGAATTCCTGTAGTATGTTTCACTCCCCTTTTCTGCATAAATCTGGCAACTCGTTGACCAACATAAGGTGGACCATCGTCGATCTTAATTTCCACAGGCACACCCATGACTGCAAAACAAACAGACAGATGCCTTTCTACATGTAAAGCCTTCTCTCCAGGTTGTGCTGTTGCCCAAATAAATTTCGAATATGTATCTACAGTGACATGGACGTATTTCAATCTCCCAAACTCTGGAACATGAGTTACATCCATTTGCCACAACTCTAAAGCTTTCAGTCCCTTTGGGTTTGTGCCCAGCCCCAGTCCCGGTCCATGATGACTACATTGAGGATAGGCACGCACAATTCCTTGTGCATCACTCAAAGGAATCTGAAATTGTCGGTGCAAGGCTCGTGCAATTTGATGGAATGTGTCATGACTGTTGCGAGCCTTTTCAAACTTGTTCTGAGGAGGAACATGGACAACACAACTGACTGCTGCATCACCTTGTGCGTTGCCTTCTCCCAGACCTCTGTTGCACTGATGACTGTGAATGTGCATGACACAGAAGACATGATGGCGCTGCTTCAAGATGCTTCTCAGTTGCAAAAACAATTCCCCAAGGCGCTGATTCTTGGTTTGCCTGAGGAGTGCATCTTCAACTCTTTGCACTACTCCTACCACGTACAAAGAATCCAATACAACATTGAGTGGTTCCTTGTTCCAAGTCTGCAAAGCCCAACACACGGCTTTCAGCTCAAGGGTTTGTAATGTATCTCTTGCTTCACCCTTGATTACGTGTTGCAGCCATTCTCCACGTTGCTGCCTAACACATGCAGCTTTTTTCGTTTTCCGACCAGCATCTGTAAACACCGTCCTGCCTTTCACTGGTTTCAGTGAACACAAAGGCCTTTCCAACCAATGATGACGTGTGATCAGATGCCACATTGGACCTTTTGGCTGCTTATTGTGAACCACACCTGCAAAACCCATCAACGCTTCTTGCAAGGCAACTGAGTGTCTCATCAGCCATTCTAAGTCTTCATCCCTCACGGGAATACTAATGTCTGCTGGTTCTTTCCTGTCTATTTCTAGAATTCTGTCCCTGACTTTTCTTATCAATGCAGCAAAAGGGTCTGTTCTGCTCATGACACGACACTTTGGCTGGACAGGAAGAAACACCCACTCAATCATAATTGCTGTCGAATCAAATTTCTGGTCAGATCGGTCTTCCCCCTTTTTCTTTTGCCATTGAAAGACAATGGCAAGTGGACAAGCTTCGGCGTTGGAAAGAAAAAGCGACAATGGAAGGAATTCTACACAATGAGCACTCCAACCATGTCGAAGCTTTTCTGACACGTGCACCAAAGCCTTCCTTTGTTCAGGGGTGCAAATTCACGAATCACTGGCATCATTCTCACGAAGCCATGGTAGAAATGGCAACAAGTCACCATTGGTGATGCCTACAATGGATCTAACCCATTGCAGGTCTCCAAAGAGCTTTTGAGCATCATGCAAGCTGGTGATGTTATCATGTAATGTAATTTTCTGAGGATGAACTTGTGCGTCTGTGATCAGCCAGCCTAAATATTTCCAAGGAGCTGATCGCTGTATTTTTTCTGGTGCCACTGTCAATCCCTGATGCTCTAATTGTGAAATCAGCCAGTCTATGTCAGCTTGTGGCAATGGTCGCTTGGTGGCAATGAGAATGTCATCCATATAATGATAAATCATTGCATCAGTGAAGTGTTGCCGAATTGGTCGCAAGGCCCAGTCAACAAACAGTTGACACATGCTAGGAGAATTGCGCATTCCTTGTGGAAGAACTGTCCATTCATATCTTTTTGATGGAGCCTTTCTATTAATGGATGGCACTGTGAAGGCAAAGCGCTGAATGTCTTGTGGATGAAGTGGAATGGTAAAGAAACAGTCCTTTAAATCAATGACAATGATGCTCCAATTTTGCGGAATCATGGTTGGTGCAGGGAGGCCAGGCTGCAATGCACCCATGGCCTGCATCTGTGCGTTGACTTTTCGCAAGTCATGTAACAACCTCCATTTGCCTGACTTTTTAGGGATGACGAAAATCGGAGTGTTCCACGGACTGACAGATGGTCGAATGTGTCCAGCATTAAGTTGCCCTTGAATCAGTTGTTCTGCAATTTGCAGCCTTGCTTCAGTCATGGGCCACTGCTCAACCCAAACAGGATTGTCGTTCAACCAGGTGATTTTTAGGATGGGTGGCTGCTCCACAGTGGCCACTTGGAAAAATGCTGATCTGTGGTTAAAACCATGCCAAGCTGGGACAACACATCTCTGCCTAACAGTCCTTGAAGCTTGACAGGCAAAGGCATGACGTATGGTCGTGCTACAATGACTTGATTGTCCTCAAAGGTGTTGCGAATGGGATCTGTGCTAATTGAAGGAATCTTCATTCCACCCACTCCGATGATGTGGTTGCTTGGAGCCTGCAAAGGCCAATCAGAGGGCCAATAGAATTGATTCAATATAGAAACATCAGATCCCATGTCTAAAAGCAAATTCAGTTGGATTTCCTGAGACCCACGTTGCAATCACACTGTTCTTTTTGGGCGATCTTTCAGATCTAAAGTGAAGAAAACATCGTGACCAGTGGAACCAAAACCTTCAGCACCTCTTAGTGCTTCATCAGGCTGTCTTGGTCGCGAGCAATGTGGCAACAAGGCTTCAAGAGGTACAATCTGAGCAATTCTGCTGCCTTTTGGAATTGTCACAGGTGGTTGCAGGGCATAAGCTAAAATTTGAACTTGTCCTGTGAAATCTGCATCAATGAGTCCTGGGATGACAATCACCCCTTGTTTGCTCATGGAGGATCTTCCAAGGAGCAAACCTCCGATGTGAGATTTGATGCTGTACATTGGACCATGTACATTGGTGGGAATCAGTGATACTTCGTTATTTTGTAAAGTGACTTCCACATCTGTTTCTACATCCACACTGAGACTTCCCCAAGTGGCAGGCTTGTTTTTAACTAAAAATCCGTTGGCAGGGTCTTCTGGATCCGGGCATCGATTTGTGTCTTCGCGCGGTGCCGCGACGCGCTGCCTTTCAAGTTTCCCGATTTTTTGCAAATTTCAGTGGCATGTGTGTCAAGGTTACACTTGTTGCACCACACAAGTTTGCGACAGGAATCTCTAAAATGACCTGTCCCTCCACAGCAAAAACATATTCGCTTGCTGCGATGTGAAGATTTGTTTTTTGACTTCCCAGTGGTCAGGGCAGCTGCAATGATGTGTCCTTGCTGCTTGATGGCATCATGCATGGTCACCATGAACGCTGCATTTTGATGACTCTGTTCTGCTCGGGTTGCTCTCTCTAACATTTCATCAACCGGGCTTTCTTTTGGAAGGGTGGCCAAAATGGTTCTGGTACATGAATTAGCATTTTCAAAAGCCAAAGAACGAAACAGATGATCTTGAACATCTGGTGTTAACTCTGTGGCGTCCTTCAAAGCTGAAGCCAATCTGTCGAAGAATTGAGTGTAAGGTTCGTTATTTCCTTGTTTAATTGTAGAGTAAGGTGATGACTTCTTCTTGTCTGGCACCAACAGCAATGCCTGAAGAGCCAATGACTGAGCAAGTCAATGCATTGTCACAGGAAAGGTGAGCTGTACCGAAGATGAAATGTACGCTCCATGCCCAGTTAGCATGTCGGGCTGGACAGCGTACAACGGATCACCCATTTGGCGATGCTTGCTGGCTTCTTCTGCAGCCAGGCGCTTCCATTCCCGTTCGAAGATGAGAATCTGCGATGGTGTGAGAAGCAGTGTTGCGATGCTGGTGCAATCAGATGGACAAAGGAGTTCTGCCGTGAAAATGTATTGAATTATGTTTCGTGCTGCTTCTGACCTGAGGCCATAAGTTGTAACAATGTCCTTGGCCTTTTGCAGCACCTTGTAGTCATAAGGTTCCCAGTTGGCTGTGCCATTTGCGATCATGACAGGACAGGAAAGAGCATTTGCAGCATTCCAATCTCCAGCCATAATTGCTGTTTTTGCTGCTGCTGCTTTTCGTGCATCAATTGGATTTTTGGAAACAGCTGGTAGTTGAGATGAGTCATGTTGTTCCTCTGGGTGGTGTGGCAGTCGAGCAAGCTTTGAAATGATGTGATGCAGTTCAGATGAATGCAGGTCATGCTGTGTAACAGTGACAGACTGTAATTGTCTTTGTGGACGCTGCCTGTGACAGGATGCAAAGGCAGTCACGTTTTCCTCTGTGTCAGAGTCACTGTCAATTGGAAGTGGACAGCCAGCTGGCTTGAGACTGCACGCTGATGTGTTTGCTCCTGCCTCTGTTGCTGCTGTGTGAGCCGTGGCTGCTGATGCCGTGCAGCCCGCTTCTCCCCCCGTGGAGAGAGCTGCTCGGTCTGTGTCAGTGCTGATGTGGAGGGAGCGGATCCCCCGCTCCAGGTCAGTCTGAGTCGGCGCATCCTGAAGAGAGGATCGATCCACCCCCACCATCACGTCACTCTGGTCTCCGCCTGCTGTTCCGCCCCTGTGTTGTGTCATCTGGGTCTGCCCATCTCCACCCTCAGCTCCGCCTGTGTCTCTGCCTGTGTCTCCGCCTGTCACCACACCTTCTGAATGGGGCTGCAGAGTCACTTCCTGTTTGCTCTCAGTCTGTTCGAGCAGCCGAGGAGACTACTGCTCCGCCTGAGCCAGATGTTCTGCCTGAGCTACATGTTCAAGGACAGCTCGTGGGATAGAACTGACTGGAGCACTCAAACCATGAATCGGATGTTCACCCAGACCGAAAAAATTTACAACTTTGGCAGGTTTTTGAGGAGGAATGGATGGAATTCCTGCCTCGTCTCCTCCCACTCCCTCAAAAGCTTGGACTGCTGCCACCGCCGCTTTTTTCTCAGCTAACATGGCACGCAAGGTATTAATCACTTTTTTCCAAACCGCTCCAAGGTCATGGGTGAGTTTCGCCTCCTTGCCTCCTGAGAGAGACGAGTCCCAGAGCAACTCGCCAATCTCGCGCCACTCTGAGGCACTAAAAACCAACAATGAATCATGCAATTTTCCCTGTTTCCACACCCACAGGGCTATCTGTTCAATTTCAGTCTCTTTCACCTTTTCACCTCTCTTAGAAAGGATGGCAAAAAGAAGATGAATTGTGGCTGCAACGTCTGCGTTCATCGCAGATAGTTACAACCCTTGCTGCTGCACTGCAGCTTACCTTCTTTCCACAGGGTGGTGCTGATGCTGCTCGTCAGCGTCGAGCTGCTGTGGAAGCTCCGACTCCCTGCTCCGTCTCGCTCGATCAAGCATGGACTCGATCAAGCACGGAGTCTTCCAGCGAAAGCTTCTCTGTATTTAAACTAAAGCCTTCTCCAGAGCCCAGTATTCAAACGCGCTCTGGTCCCAGAGCCCAGTATTCAAACGCGCTCTGGGCAGTGCCTACGTCTAGACGGTTCTTGGCATCGATGCGTCCAAGGCACACAGTCTCAGGACCCCGTGATCAGGTGCCAATATATTTCCAGGGTTGGCCTGAGATAAAAAGGAAGTCGGAGTATAGAGAGAACGCAGATCAAGCCAATATGGTTAACAGCTACGTTCTGCTTTATTTCAGCTAAGATGGCTACTTATATACATTTCTATATAGTTTACAATCACAGCAGCTTTTCATTGGCATACAGCAGAGAGAAGTATGAAAACACACTTTATTTTACTTACTCTTAAGGTGGCTATCACGTGCTCACTAACAAGTCTATTCAGTGACCTTCACAACCTTATTATCTTTCCCTGACACCTTAACTACTAATTTCTAACTGCGCCACACTTGGCTAAGAATTTCTATCTGCGTCACAGGCTTCAAGGCCTCACTCAGGCCCCTGTTAAGGCCTCAGCTCGGGTAGTTCAAGGCCTAGGTAGACATCATGTCCACCTTCCCTGAGGAATTCTGCAACAGTCCTGGTTATAGGAATATGAGGTAGAGTCTAAGGGTGTCTGCAAACTGTGTATTCCATATCTTGTCTACATCACCCCATGCAAGTTTGTTTACTGTCTCTTTAAGACCTGGAGTTGGAAGCAAAACCTCTGTATTTTACTCAAAAGGGGAGGAGTGCAAAGTCCCTTTAAAAACAGGGAAAGGAGACCTGGAGTACTCTCTTTTGTTTTCTCTGGGCTCTGGAGAATTTTGCAGTGTCTTTACCGCTGCAGCCTGACATTTGCCAAAGGGGTGTGGGGGGGTGTGGGAGGGCACTCCAGCGCTTTTTTGCTGGTGCACCGCAGAGAGAAAGCCTGCCAAGCCTTCTACATGGGAGCCTGCGCCAGCACCCCAGCAGCATTGACTCATTTTGGACAAAAATAGTTTTTCCCAGGTTTGGTTTTTCCCCTCCTCCCTGCTGCTTTGTGGTGGGGAGGGGGTTTGTTTTCTTTAAACATAAAGGATCCCTTGCCATGTTGTTTATTTTGTTCTCTCTCTCAGCCATGTGGTCCATAGATGGGAGTCCCACCATCTTCTCTTTTGTCCTCTGGGCCACATGGCCTGCCAGGGTGGCTGCCATCTTGTTTTCTTTGTTTCTGGGGGGAGGCACGTGACTCAGCACCTTTGTATCAATTGGTTATTGCTATTTTCTTTTAGTAAACCATTATTTTTTTACTTATATCTTTTCGCATTTGTCTCTCCTTATTGGTAGAGAAGAGAGGTTGAAAACTAAGGGGAGGTAATTTATTTCAGAGTTTCTGCCACATAAAACTGTCTAAAACTACAACAAGAACATAATCTTCCCCCTTCCTTGTGGTGTTTTGATTTTAAAATACCACTGATACTTTGAGAACATAGCAGACAGAATTTTTTTGAGGAATAAATTATTTCATGGAAAAATTATTTAAGGAATAAATTTCTGCCTTTCCAGAAACCTCTTACAACAGGGCAGAAGTTTAATCAAATGTGATAAACACATAGTTTTGGCTTTTGCAAATATTAAAGTAGATACTATGTGTTGTGCATTTTAATATAATGTTCACTTTTGCAGAAGTAGCTATAGTTGTGGAATAATAACTAATGCTTTTATTTTTGTGGCTAACTGGAAATAATTAAAATAACTCAGACATATTTGTAAAGTAGCTGATGTTGATTTAGAGTACTTGCGGTTAACTTGCAATAACTGAAATAACTAAACCATCTGCATGGTCAGATAACATTTGAGGAACAGGCGTGATGAGTGTGAAAAACGAGGTTCACTTTCCTGGTAAAATTTAAAAAAATTAATAAAAGACAATAGGAGATAGAGATAATAAAGCAAAGAGTTAATGGCTGGGTGCTTGGCATTCAGCCAAGATCACACCTACTATCTTTGGAAACACTCTTTAAATACCTTTTCTATTGCATCATCCTGCTGCATATTCATAAACCATTATGCATATTCATACTTTCCTACAAACTAGTTTGCATATTTCAGGAACTGTTTAGCATGGCCCCTCCCTGGGTTCACCTTTTTAGAGCACGCGTGTTTCTTGGCTGTGATTTTAGTCCATCTTCATCATCACCTCCAGCTTGGGTCTTGGTCTATACTTTCTTCAGACGGCAGGTGCTGATAGTTGGCATATCAGTAGCAGGGTCCTCATCATATGTTCACTGGATGTTATCCCAACCAAGCAGACAGTTCAAGCATAACTATATCAGCTATCACTACTATGTCTAAGTTTTGCTAATAGCAGAAATAAAAACTATATCCATACAGCAAAGTTATTTTAATGTTATACATATAGCATTCATCTTAATATTTGCCAAAAGCCAATAATATATGTATTTATAACACGTGGACCCCTGCTTTGACTATCAACAACTGTCACCTGCTGAAACCACGGAACAGGGGGCCGTTGTGGGGGGTGACACATGACCCTCAAAACCACATCCATGATTACTGCACATGCTCTAAAAAGGTGGATCAGAGGAGGGGCCATGCTAAAAAGTTCCTGGAACATGTAAACTAGTTTGAAGAATGTGGCAGGGTTCTCGGCACACGTCAGGGATCACCAAATGTGGCAGGTGCAGGGATGACCCAAGGAACGAGGCAGACGCAGGCACGCAGCAGGTCAAGGGAAGGCTTCTACTACTTTATTCTATAAATCTGACTCCATATATACATTTTTACAAAAGGCCAGAGATTGGCTACACAGGTTGCCACCTCTTGACCTGGATGGTGAACATCACCGTCCATCACATTTCTCCACCCATCGCAGAAAAATGTAAACAATAGATAAATGCTAAAAATACATATTGTTTTTGTGAAGCTGCGTGAGAAACTCCAGTTCAAGAGTATAAACAACAGAAAAGGCTTTTGCATCAGGGCAACAGAAGAAATGTTTGAATATGTATACAATTTATGAATATATATTTGACCAATGCAATAGAAAGGGTATATAGGAAGGGTTGTTATTGTTAGCCGGGGCGCCTCTGGCTATGGCTACACACCCAGCACTGTTACTTTTGCTTTATTGATTTTGTCCCCTATTGTCCTTTATTAAATTTTTAAAAATTCAACTGAGTGGGCTTCATTTCTCACATCAAATGATCACAAATGGTGATGAGTTCTAAAATATTTTTTTGTTAAAAGTTTGAGTTTTCTGACCTACTAACAAGCTGGTTGGAACTAAGAATTTTATAAAATGTGTAAATATCCCTATGTGCATTTTTATTTCCAACCAGTACTTTTAGACAGTGTGGCAGGACCTTTCACCCCTTGATACAGAAAAACCTTTTCTCCCCACCACATATGGCTAAAATCAGACCGGAATGGTTTGTCATGTGATGAATTATCTCAGCTAAGAACCTCCTTAGTCAGCAATACACATCTTGACTTGAATGGTGAGAAATGAAAAACTAAAATTAGTGACTGCAGAACACAATTTTACATCTATAAAAGACCATTATGATTTTCATGTAATCAGAAATCTCTTATACACTCTCTGAGTGTGTAGAGAGCTCTCCTCGATAACAAAGACACTCACATCAAGTTACTTTTCCAGGGGATTGAGAGAAATTAAGGAGATTCTCTGCACACCACTATCATTCATTGGTAAGTGACATTGACTCCTAATCTCTACTATTTCTTGATTATCTGGAACATAAGGTACCTCTATAATCATGCATTATCTTTATCTACTAGTAGTTCTTTTTGTGTTATCCTGTGTAGTAAGTCTGTCTAAGTCTTATGTCTGTTTTCCTCGGTCTATTCAATAAATAACTCATGTAATAGGCCTGATAGGTCATTATTAAGAACTTGTGAGTGAGAATTGTTTTTGGGTGCTGGCCACATCAATAAAGCTACTGTCTACTTCCAGAGGCATGGACAGAGGCAAGGACTTGTCCAAGCTCTCCCCTCTCCATTTGTAACAGACAGCAAATAAGAGGAACAGATGAGTCATCCAAAAAATGAAAAATTTAGTATTACATGAATCTGACCTGTTGTTTTCTATGTAGATTAAGTGGTACTGTTCAGAACTGCAGGGATGCATCAGATGGTAGATGTTCAAGGCTGATGTTTAATTTGAAAATCCATCTCCACATAGAACTCTTCAGAATCAAAAAATTCTCATGAATATGAAACAAATGGATTTTCTCAGGGAATTGCACTTTGCCTGTGCTCAATGAACACATTTAGTCTAAGCAGGAAGCACAAATCCATTGAATTTCTTCTCTACATATGTATTTCTGGCTTATAGTCATTTAAGTGCAATTCAGGTTCTGTATTATTTCTGTACTAATAGAAACCCTTAAAAGAGAAGTAACAAGTAAAAGAGAGAGAGAAGGCTGTTGTCCAAATAATGGATAATTCTTCAGTCTGTACTTCTGTACTTATGAAGTCAAAATAAGAAACAGATGATTCCCTGTATGGTTTCTCAAAAGTAACTGTAGTGACAGACTTGGGTTATTTCCAACAAATTTTGTAGTCCTCTGTAATTAGGTAGAGTACTGCAAATAAGGGAAAGGTAAAAAAAAAAGCAGAAGATATTTTGGAGGAAGGGTAAGAAGGAAGTGCTTTGAAAATTAACTGACCAAAAAAAGAGGGAGGTGGGGGTTACATCCAAAACTGGCAGTCAAAGCCGTGTGAAATGGTTTAGTGCTCATAACTACAGCTTCCAAAAGACAGGCTACCTTACAAACACAGAAGTAGGATTCTGCTTAATAGTCAATCCATGGGGAGATGGAAATCAGATAAATCACTGTTCTAGCTTTTAGGAACTAGGATACTTTTGTTTCAAAACAAAATTATGAGCCTTTCAATGTGGAAGACCAGACAGCTACAGAAGCTGAGCTGGGTAGCACTGCAGATCTTTTGGCCCTGGTAGAGTGAAAACCATGGGAGAGAAACTCAAGGCAAGAACAGAAGTGAAGACACCATGTCTGGTCACACTGACCGCTCTGATGAGAGAGAATGTAACAAGGACATTGCTAGCATGGGAATGTAACAAGGACTTGATAACCGAAAAGACTGTTACTAAGGGAACAAGGACAAAGGAGTCTGAGTGGAAAATTTTGTACAGAATGTAGAGACCTATAAGTACTGGTGAACTTGTGTAATAAACTGGCTTTGCTTTGCTGGCATAGCAGAGTCCATGTCTCTCAATCCCTGCATTTCAACACAGCTTCACTAAGTATAGTTATGGAGAAAAGCTCTTTTGAAGTCAAAACAATTTTTAAAATAGTCACTGAAATACTGATAAAGACTTGCCATTCCGTTTTTGAATTTGTGATGTTGATAATTCAGGGATGTTTTCATTATTGCTGAACAGCACTTACACAGACCCCAAGCCTTTTCTGCTCCTTGTACAGCCACACTGGGGAGGGGACTAGGAGTGTATGGGAGGTTGGGAGGGGACACAGCTGCTACAGGTGACCCCAACTGACCCAAGGAATATTCCAGACCATATGCCATCATGCTCAGTATGTAAAGTGGGGGGAAGAAGGAGGAAGGGGGGGACATTTGGAGTGGTGGTGTTCATCTTCCCAAGTCACCGTTCCACAGGATGGGGCCCTGCTCTCCTGGAGGTGGCTGAATGCCTGCCTGCCCTTGGGAAGGGCTCAATGAATTCCTTGTTTTGCTTTGCTTGTGTGTGATGCTTTTGCTTTCCTTGTGAAACTGTCTTTCTCTCAACCTAGGAGTTTTCTGCCTTTTACCCTTATGATTTTCTCCCCATTACACCCAAGGGAGAGTGAGTTACATCTATTTGGTGCTTAGTTAAACCATGACAGTGTGGCTCTTCAGTGAGTGGAAGAAAATTTGTGCCTTGGATTCTTGTTATTTCTATCTATCACATGAAACTTTGGAGTGCTGGGCACATAAAAAAAAGCATTAGGTGTTTGAGTTCACCTCCATTAACATCTGTCTGTGGCTCAGTTACAATGTTTTATCTTTAGAGTAAGGATCAATTGAACCAATCCATTCATTACCCTAGAGCATTAACACCTGCATTTAGGCAGAACATCCTTCTGTTTAACTAGAATCAGATGAGTCAGACCAGATCACAATTTTGTTTTTTGTCATGAGCCACAAATACATTTAAGAACTATTTCAGTTTTAAAAGGTACTTTGTGTTAGAGCTAATGTTTAGCACAATCCAATTATTTCACAGTGACAATATTCTCACTGGTGACACAACAGCAAAACAAAGGCTCCAGTTTGATTTAAATTTTAAATAGCTTTTTAATGGCCACACCTCACTAAAATGCTTATGCAAAATATTGTCCACACCTACCTTTATACATGTTGGGAGCCATTAATATAAGCAATAGAGAACTTAAAAAAATACAGAAGGGCATACTGAATCATTTAGAAAAATATTTGTAATTAAAGTTTTGTCATAAACAATTGTGATTTTTTAATAGCTGCAGGTAATGAAAATAATAATTATTCTGCAATTTTACAGTACTGAAGTGGAAGATTTAAGATAATAATTATTATTTATTTAGATTGTAGAATTGTCTGTCTTTTCTTAAAGAGTACAATATGGTTAGTGTTAATTCTAAAAGCTTAAAAATATCCTTTTGTTAGGTAAGCTATTGCAACAAGTTTCCATGTACAGAACCTGTACTCAAAGACAAAAAACCCCAATAATCCTTATAGTTATGTATGTAAAAATCTATAGCCATACAGTGAAAAAAATATTATAAGGCTATGTAAGCATAAAGGGGTAAAATGTTGTGTCAATTACTGCAAGGCAGCACTTTTCTTACAAACTTTTTTTTATTAAAAAAACCCCTAATCTTGGTATGTGCTGTTGTCAATAACGTGGTTCATGTTGGTGTCCTAGGGTGACTTTATGATGCTTGTATCCCCAATCGTCTGTTCTGTTTGTGCTGTATATTGAGTTCTGTGCCTTTAAGACTGGTTCTGAGAGCGAAGCAGGGAAAGAAGCAGCACACAGTTTGTTTTGATAAACAGTCTTCACCCCTCTGCATTTTTTCTCAGGATGGTGTTGTTCATCGGATGCATGGACAGCGGCTGGACAGATTTTTTTTTTGCTTTTAGTTAGTTTAGCTAGCTGAGGCAAAGAAGCTTCTTGGACTGTTTTTTTTTTTTCTTGGGACTGTTTAAACTTGCTCTGGACTGAAAAACCCAGAGGAGCACCGGGGAGCTCACACCTGCGGCCCACCAGGGCCTGGACCTCCAGAGGGACGAATAAGACATTGACCAAGTTGAGCTACACCCATGGCAAGGACTTTCTCAACTTGCCATCTCACTCCAGAACGAGAGGTTTTATTGTTTCATATTATTCGTTCTTTGTGCCTGTGGGCACTTTGTTTGTTAAATAGTTTTTTCCACTTTTCTCCGAGGAAGTTCTTTTCCCAGACTGGCTGGGGGGAGGGGGCGTTTGGGTTTGCTCTCCAGAGGAACCCTATTTCAGGGGTTTTCTCCCAAATTCGCCCTAAACCAGGACAGTTGGTAAAACCCATGACTTCTACTCAGAGACTGAGCACTGCATAGATTACAGCTGCAGCCTTGGGCTTTCTATTTCAAATCTCTGAAAATAATCAGCCCATGTTATACATCGCTAACAGGAATTTGTTTCCCAAAAATGAACTCTGCTACCTTTTTTTTCCACAGCAAGTAATCTGAATGCTTGTGATAGGAAAAACAAAACTAGATATTACTCTGGGTAGTACAGAAGGGGAAAATTCAACTCTTAACTAGTGAAAATCTTATTCAATAATCTATAATAATTTTATAAGTTTATATTATTTAGTATAGCTAACAGATACCATCAAGGAGCATGTATGCCCTTTGACATACTACACAATATAGTAATGGTCCAAATCCTCTCAACTAAGACAGCTTTAGACTTCAAGTTTCTATTGTTTAATTATAATTTATTTCTGATAATTTTATCCTAATAAATACCAAACAATTTGAAATAAAAAGCCACTCTTTGCTATTGGGAAAGTCACATGACCAGGAAACATTGTTTATGAACAAGGAAACATTTGTATTACCTATTAAAAATAAGATTCTGTAATACAAATAGCATCAGAAATTTTTAACAGACTAGTGACAACTTCATTTTAGACTGCATCTGTATGAAATTCTTTTTCTTAATCATTCAGTAGTTTCCTTTTGAAGTATTTTTAGCTCTTTCTACTAGTAATATGACATATCATACAACATATTCTCAAAATATGAAACTCCCACTATAAAAACTGCTCCTGGCCCTGAGAAATACAGTATTTCATCATTTGGTACAAAAATGTCCTGCTTCCAGAACTGCAGGGGTGACTTCTGCTTTTTCTGCTTCTCCCTACTTTAACAACACCCATCTTAGCATAAGATATGTCTTTTTGCACGGTGAAGAAAACACCATTAACTGTGAAAACAAAAAGGTGAGAAAATATTTCTGTTTAGAAAAATTCCAGTGGTGAAACAGTAAAAAGGCATTTGCCACGGGAACAATTACTAACTAGATTCTGAGAAGTTATTAATCAATTCGGTTTAATGCTTTTTCTGTACATGAGAATATTTTGGAATACTGATACTATTCCTCACAAATCGAATCATGTATTAGAATTCTACAAGCTAGTTTCATAAAAACAACCTCCTATCACAAATTAAATTCATAAAAGAAAATAAACATAAGAGAAAGAATTACTTAATAAGGAACAACTGTTTTAGATAAACATATTTGAAAACATAGCAGGGGTTATATGTCCCTAAAAAGTTCAGTTGTTTTAGATTTTCTTCTGTTTGCAAATCTGCTGGTTTTGTTACTCTGGAAAGGCAAACTGCTTTTGAAAGGCTTGTGGCAATGTAGTCAAAACAAATGCTTCTGAAAGCTTTCAGTAGTACTTTTTCAATTTACAAAATGTGAAAACATCTTTCAATTAGTAAAAAAAATAGGCTAATATACAAACATTTTTTAAAAAAATTCATTTGTGAAGGAATGTAGCATAATTGCCCAGACTCATACCCATGCACTCCTCAGATACTGGTAGCTAGCTCCTCTTGACACAAGCCTCTCTATATTAACCCAGAGAAATGCGTACATGGCCAGTTAGCCCAAGCAAAATAGTCATTCAGCTTCCCCCAAATTTAAACTATCATAAATTACCATTTGGACAGCATTAGAAAGAAATTGAAGCATACAAGGAATAAACTATATTTTTTTTTTATATCAAAATGTACTCTTGAAAATGTGTTTGGCACAGTGCTAAATCATATAGTTAATACTAAATACTGAAGGATACAATAAACCCCTGGAGTTAACTTGTGTTTACACCCTTTAAGGGATAAAAATAAAAAGATACCAATTACTCAGAAAGCCTATAAAACTATAAACAATATTTTATGTTTTGTTTTGAAAACCACTAATATAGTAAATTTTACATAAAAGACTGCAAAATAATATAAATGGATTTAAACAGATCTTTACAATAAGAAATTCAAATGGAAACAGACAAGTAACAAAGAGAAGTAAAAAAATTTATTGCAGTATTCATTCCACCAGATTTGCTGGGGATCCCTTTTCTTGTATTATTTCAGGGTGACCTAATACATCAAAATCTACATTTACAAAAACTCCTCCTGCAGATAGGTCATAGATACTGCATGCGGGTTTTTTTGGTTTTTTTTTTCTTCAACAGAAAAAATTATATATCCGGGAGATTCTGCCACTTTACAGCCTGTAAAAACAATGCTTCCCTGGAAACTGGGCTACGCTAAAGAAAGCCATCCGCTGCTAGGTTAAACTCCAAGAACACTTTATTAAGAACATTAACAGACTAATTTCCAACATTCACTTGTTTATTTTTTTAACAGAAAGGTTTTTTCAAGGTATAAACAATTTTTTAAACTATAATACAGTGGGAGTAAAAATGAACTGAGAAGTTTCTGCTGCACAACAGCGAAGGAAGCTCCCACATAAATGTTTACCAAATATTTCCTCCTTTTTTCCTGCGTCCCAGGTTCCATTCTTACTCTTCATTTAACTGTTTTTTTGTTTTTTTTGCCAGAAAGTTGATATCTCAAGTTTTTCTGTTATTTCAATTCCTGTAAATTTGGCTGTGTGTACAAATTCATTAGCTGGAAGTTCCATCCTTGGCAGCATACAGCGATCGTAAATTTTGAACAACTTTATTAGTCAGCTTATTAGCACTTGTTAGAGCAATTTTTTTGTAAATAATGTCTGACTCTTTAATAGTGTCTACCCAAGGCACCAGTTTGCGGCCATCACGGCGCTTAGCCTCAGTCCAGGAGCCACTGTAGGAGCCTGCCATCCACTGAACACTGAAGCCATTGCTGGTTTTCTGTACTACTCTTGCAATTTGTGGTCGGTCTTTGTACTTTGGACAGCAAATAGCGATGACATCCATGACATCAACACTTTCATTCATCTGTGCTGCCAACTCTGTAGAGTCTGAATTTCGTTTTGACCTTCTCAATGACTAAAACATTGGGGGGAAAAAAGACCAAGTGTTACACAAAAGAACTTTAGTGAAATTATTGCTTTTATTGCTTTTAATCCCTTGACGCCGGGAGTTGGGATTCCCCGGCACACATTCCATTGCCGGCAATGAGACGCACCGCGACCGCCAGCGCCAAGGGGTTAACATATCCTTGTAAAACCACATATTCTTAATTTGTACCCGTGTCTTTATCTCTTATTGATATATAAAATTATATATACACACGAATCATAAAGCTACATAAAAACTTGGCAACAATAAAAAGGATAACACACAATACATTCCAAAGGAAAATTAATAAATTTTTATGTGGGATAAATCTCATTTTCTAGTTTGTGTTTTTTTATTCTTTTCTGTTAAACTTTCTACAAAAGTTGTATAAATGGTTAAGTAGAGAATCTCTATCTACAAAATGCTTTCTTTCATGTCGATTACATTACTTGGTGTACATTTAATATAATAGACTGACATTTATAATCGCATAAAAATAATTTTACGTAATACGCTGTGAAATACGTTGACTCCTCCTCCGCCTCACCCCTGAAGTGCCTCCTCCTCTATCCTCCCCATCACTTTCATCATCCTCTGTCTCAGCTGCATTGTTTTTAGGGCTGCCTCCTCCAAGAAGTGAGGTAATTGCTTTGTTCCGAGCATTTGTGCTAGCTGACACCTCTCCATCTTCTTCCTCTTCATCAGGATCCAAATGTTCCATAAGGAGCTTGAACTATTAAATAAACCCCCCAAAACCCAGATCAGTTTACATGCAAACTTTAAAAACAGACATTCATATCAAACTACATTGAATGAAAAAACAAATGAAAAGGTACAGAAACAATGTAAAACAAATGGCAGAAAACTTCAAACTTCAACACCTTGTGTTTTGTTCTACAAACATTTTGCTTACTCCAGGCTGGCAGTGATGAGATCAAAAAGAGGAGTGTCAAGGCAATTAAAAGGGACTTTAGGGCACTGGGTCACATGGTTGATAAGACAGGGACCCAGGTAGTGTTCTGCTCAGTCCCTTTGGTGGCAGAGAAAAATGATGGAAGAAATGGGAGAACTCGTATCATTAACAAGTGGCTTAAGGATTGGTGTCATCGACAAAATTTTGGATTCTTTGATCATGGGGCAACTTTTATGGCATCTGCTCTGTTGGAACCAGATGGGATACATCTCTCTGTTAAGGGTAGAAGGTTCTTAGCTCAGGAACTGGCAGACCTTGTTGAGAGGGCTTTAAACTAGGTTTGAAGGGGGAAGGGGATGCAGCTGGGCTGCCTGGAAGCAGGCCCAAGGGTGCTAAGCCTGAGTTAGGGGTGAAATCAGTAGCCCAGCTGAAGTGTATGTATACCAAGGCATGTAGCATGGGTAATGAACAGGAAGAGCTGGAGGTCATGGTGCAACAGCAAAGCTATGATGTAGTCGCCATCACAGAAACGTGGTGGGATGACTCACATAACTGGAGCACTGCACTCGATGGCTACAAGGTCTTCAGAAGAGACAGGAAAGGGAGAAGAGGTGGAGGGGTGGCCCTTTATATTAAGAAGGCTTTTGATGCCATAGGTATTGAAACTAATGAAGATGGAGTTGAATGCCTATGGGTAAGAATTAAGGGGAAAGCCAACAAGGCTGACATCCTACTGGGAGTCTCTTATCATCCACCCAACCAGGAGGAAGAGATGGACAACTTATTCTATAAGCAGCTGGAGAATGTTTCAGGATCATCAGCCCTTGTTCTTGTAGGTGACTTTAACCTGCCAGACATCTGTTGGGAACTTAATACAGCAGAAAAAAAGCAGTCCAGGAAGTTTTTAGAGTGCATGGATGATAACTTTTTGTCGCAGCTGGTGGGTGAGCCCACCAGGGGAGGGACTATGTTGGATCTGTTGTTCACAAATAGAGATGGGCTGGTGGGAGATGTGGTGGTTGGAGGACAACTGGGGCAGAGTGATCATGAAATTATAGAGTTCTCAATATTTAGTGAAATCAGGAGGTACACCAATAAGACTCTTACATTGGACTTCCGGCCTATTTAGGAGACTTCTTCAGAGAGTTCCTTGGGAAGCAGCCCTTAAAAACAAAGATGTTCAGGAAAGCTGGGCATGCTTCAAAACAGAGATTTTGAGGGCACAGGAACAAACTGTCCCTGTGTGCCAAAAGAGGAGTCGACGAGGCAAACACCCAGCCTGGATAGGCAAGGAGGTTTTGGATGAACTCAGGAATAGAGGATGTATCATTTTTGGAAGGAAGGTCAGGTCTCTCAGGAAGTATTTAAGGGGGTTGCTAGAGCATGTAGGAAAAAAATTAGGGAGGCTAAAGCTCAGTTTGAACTTGAAATGGCAACTTCTGTAAAGGATAATAAAAAATGTTTCTACAAATATATTAATGGTAAAAGGAAAGGCCAACCTTTGTTCTCTATTGGATGAGGGAGGGAACTTAGTAACTGCAGATGAGGAGAAAGCAGAAGTGCTTAATGCCTTCTTTGCCTCAGTTTTCAGTGGGAAGGCAACTTGCCTTCAGGACAACTGTCCTCCTGGGTTGGTTGATGGTGTCAGGGAACAGAATGGTCCCCCCATTATCCAAGAGGAGGCAGTCAGAGAACTGCTGAGATGCTTGGATACTCATAATCTATGGGCCCAGATGTGATCCATCCCAGGGTGATGAGGGAGCTGGCAGATGAGCTTGCAAAGCCACTCTCCATCATTTACAATCAGTCCTGGCTCACTGGTGAGGTTCCGGATGATTGGAAACTGGCCAATGTGACACCCATTCACAAAAAGGGTGGGAAGGAGGATCCCAGTAATTATAGACCAGTCAGTCTGACCTCAGTACCTGGCAAGATAATGGAACAGTTTATACTGAGTGTCATCACGCAGCACCTACAGGATGGCCAGGGTCTCAGGCTCAGCCAGCACGGGTTTAGGAGAGGTGGGTCATGTTTGACCAAACTGATCTCCTTTTATGACCAGGTGACCCGCCTGGTAGATGCAGGAAGGGCTGTGGATGTTGTCTATTTGGACTTCAGCAAGGCTTTTGACACTGTCTCCCACAGCATACTCCTGGATAAGCTGGCAGCCCGGGGCTTGGACAGGAGCACTCCCTGTGGGGTTAAGAACTGGCTGGGTGGCTGGGCCCAGAGAGTGGTGGTGAATGGTGCTGCATCCAGCTGGCAGCCAGTCACCAGTGGTGTCCCTCAGGGGTCTATGCTGGGGCCAGTTCTGTTCAATATTTTCATTGATGACATGGATGAGGCTATTGAATCTTTCATTAGTAAATTTGCAGACGACACTAAGCTGGGAGTGTGTGTTGACCTGTTGGAAGATAGGATGGCTCTGCAGAGATCTGGAACAGTTGGATCGATGGGCAGAGTCTAACAAGATGAAGTTTAATGAGTCCAAGTGTTGAGTCCTGCACTTTGACCACAATAACCCCCTGCAGCGTTATAGGCTGGGGACGGTGTGGCTGGACATTGCCCAGGAGGAAAGGGACCTGGGGGTTCTGGTCAGCAGCTGGCTGAACATGAGCCAGCAGTGTGCCCAGGTGGCCAAGAGGGCCAGTGGAATCCTGGCCTGTATCAGGAATGGTGTGGCCAGCAGGAGCAGGGAGGTCATTCTTCCCCTGTACTCAGCATTGGTCAGGCCACACCTTGAGTGCTGTGTCTAGTTCTGGGCCCCTCAGTTTAGGAAGGACGTTGAGATGCTTGAACACGTCCAGAGGAGGGCAACAAAGCTGGTGAAGGGCTTGGAAAACAAGCCATATGAAGAATGACTGAGGGAGCTGGGGTTGTTTAGCCTGGAGAAAAGGAGACTCAGAGGTGACCTTATCACTCTCTATAACTTCCTGAAGGGTGGTTGTAGACAGCTGGGGGTTGGTCTCTTTCTTCAGGCAGCAACTGACAGAACAAGAGGACACAGTCTTAAGCTGCGTCAGGGTAAATATAGGTTGGATATTAGGAAGAAGTTTTTCACAGAAAGAGTGATTAAATACTGGAATAGTCTGCCTGGGGAGGTGGTGGAGTCACCATCCCTGGACGTGTTTAAAAAGAGACTGGATGTGGCACTCAATACCATGATCTAGTTGAGGGTTAGGGCTGGGTTGGACTCGATGATCTTGAAGGTCTCTTCCAACCTACACATTGTGTGATTCTGTGAAACTTTCATTTTCTGGTAGATATGTAAAAGGTTTCTTCCTGTGTTTCCAAAATTTCAAGTTTTCACTAGTTAATATTTTAAAGAATAGGAAAAAAAAAGAAAAAGGGTAAGTACACTAGATCTAGTCTCTGTTCCTATGACAGAAACAGTCAGGGATAAAGTGAACAAGATATATGGTAGAGTTATACAAGATGGATACCAGAAATTAGAAAATACTCTGCAAAGTTGAATATCCTTCAGTTGAAATTAATTTTTATTGTGTTTAGATTTATTAGAATACTTTGAAAGATAATACTGCTAAACATCCTGAAAGGAAATTGTGAGTTATCATATATCAATCACATAAGATTACCAGAAACTTAACATTTTGAAATGTTCATCCAATACATCAGCATCTACTTTCAAGTTTACACTGTGTTACCTAGTTTGAAAGGATTTCAGATTTTCTGCAAAGAAACTTTACTTACATCTAAGTACTGTTTTACTATACTCCTCTTCACTTCTTCAGTGATCTTAGAATTAGCCATATCACTTCGCAGAAAATCCAGAGTTTGTTTTGGATGGAAATGCACTCCTGTCTTCCTGTTTATAGCTTTATCATACACTTTTGCAGATTCAGATGGAGAATATTTCTGAATTTTACTGTTTAAAGAGAACAAAAGGGAAGAAAGCTTTTAAGGAAAGTCCAAAACGATTTCAAGGAAAAGCTTTTAAAAATATTCAGTATAAGTAGTTATATTTTAACCATTCTGTATATAATAGACATCCTGGTAAGAAATGAAATCATTATTTTTCTAACCCAGTTTCATTACATTCAACCTATTCTATTTATGTTTTTCTCTTATACAAATCTATTGCTGAAACAATTGTTAACAATCAACTAAACATCCCCCTCCAACTTCTTCCAAACTTAATCCTTACAAAGAACTCACTAGATAACAAGATGGCCTATCGTCTAAATATCCTTACCTATCAGAGAATCCACAGAGGTTCTTTAAATGCTGTTTCAGCATCAAAAGTAATAATATGCCTTGGGAGACATTTGCAAATTCAATTAAAGGAGCTGAATTTTCTGGTAAACATTTCATCACGGCATTTATATCATTTTCTTCATCAGAATCTGAATCAGAGTTTACTCGTTTCCGTAACCTCCGAGGCTTAGAAGCTTCCTCCTCACTTTTGCTCTCACTACCACTGTTACTGTCACTCTCAGTCTCCTCGTCTGATGAAGGCTTTCTTTCCTTTTTTTTGTCTTTCACCATAGACTGCGAGACAGAAAAGTTAACACATTCCAAAATTAGGATAAGTAGCATCATGTACGTTTCTAAAAAATCTTTCAAAAAATCATTATTGACTTAAATTAGGAAGAATTCCCTGAACAATATTATTAATTCATAACTTGATATTCATAACTTTATATTAAAATATTAAAATTATTTATTACAAAAAAGATGCTGAATTATAACTCTAGGTCCCTGAAAAATTGATCCAAAGTCCACTTTTTTTGCAAGGTGGTTACAGGAAGAACTGAAGCAAGAAGTACTCCACTGGCATGTTATTCTTAAAAAGACTGCTCAAGTTTGTTATTGGAGACAGTAAAATGAAGTAAAAGCCAAATACAATAAATCAGCAAGAAAATTTCATTTTTGTTTCACCTGAATAGAATTTTTGCATGTTACATATATTTCCATATGTACCTTGGTACAAACTAGTCCAACCTGGTTTTAATCCTTGTCTCTGTTAAAATCCTATGACACTAATTACACTGCTGACCAGAGAATCCCTCAAATCAGCATATACAGTATTAATAATATTCAGTTCCACTGCTTGTAGAGCTACAGAATTTCATACCTGCATTATTACTGCACATAGTATGCTTTTTCATAACAAAGAATTTAAGATGTCCCAAGTAGGATCTCATCCTCTACATTCTAGTCCCCCATCTAAAGAATGTGCTGTTTCTTTCTAGCAGATTAAAAATTGACTTTGGTAGGGTGAGAATTCAAAGCAGTGTACTTTCCAGGTATCAACTCTGACTTGTACTTACTAGTCAGATTGGAAATTCTAGAAATGGGTTTATTTCCTGACAGTTTGGACCTTCTACTGTTACAGTTATCCAGGAAATGAAGACACTGAAGTCTTTAGGAATCACAGAATCACAGAATGTGTCAGGTTGGAAGGGACCACAGTGGGTCATGTGGTCCCACCTCCCTGTTCAGAGTCATCCCAGAGCACACAGCACAAGATTGTGTCCAGATGGGTCTGGAATATCTCCAGCGAGGGAGACTCTACACCCTCTCTGGGCAATCTGTTCCAGTGCTCTGTCACTGCCCAGAGAAGTTCTTCCTCAAGTTCAGGTGGAACCTCCTGGGCATCAGTTCCTGCCCATTCCTCTTGTCCCATTGCTGGGCCCCACTGAGCTGAGCCTGGTCCATTCTCTGACCCCTCCCTGCAGTCACTGACAGGCATGGATAAGGTCCCCTCTCAGCTGTCTCCTCTCAAGGTGAACAGTCCCAGCTCCCTCAGCCTTTCTTCATAAGAGAGATGTTCCAGTCCCTTAATCATCCTCCTCACAGCCTCTGCTGGACCTGCTCCAGGTGCTCCATATCTCTCCTGTCCTAAGCAGCCCAAAACTGGACACAGCACAAGAAACAAAGGCCTTCTTCTTACATGGTTGTGTATTGCCATAGCAACAGATACTATACCATTACTGGGGTTCTTATATGCTACCTTAAGAAAAGACATATTGCACACTCTATTCTTGCAATAAATAATGTATTTAAATTCTCCTTGGTGACACACATGGACCTGCCATCAGCTACTTGACAACAAAAGAAAAAGTAAATGGGATTCTGTTATTAAAATTATGCATGCAGTTAATATTAATTCCAATTAATTAAGTAATATTAGGAAATTATATAGATTTAATATTAATATCTCAAAAATTGTCATTCTTTTTTAATAACATAAGCAGCAATATAAGGAAAGTTTTTAACTAGTGTCTACCAGATTCAGGTCAGAACAGAAAGGGTTTTTTTTTTTTTAACTACCAGTTACAAACTAACAATACTGGTCCATATCATAATAATGGTACTATATTCACTGAAAAATCGACCAAATTATATAGAAGCTTATGTTGCCACCATAATAAATATACTAAAATATAAATGCACATACCTCTTTAAATGACTGTAGTAGGTTGCTACCAGAAACTGATAGTGTAATGTCTATATGATGCATTATAAACAGTGGCTCTTCCTGTGTTTGATAAGGAAAACAGGCTAGATTGTCTGCTATGTACAAGAGCATATTCACCTCTGTTTTCTGGAAGTTAAAAAAAAGTACATATAAATATACATACAAATATCTTATTATACACTTATCCTGTGTTCCTAACAGTTTAAAACAAAAAAAAAATCACAAATTTTATTTTACATTCCCCTCAAATGCACTCTAAACAACATATATATATATATATATATATATAAATATGCGCAAAATTTAGTCATACCTAAACAAACATTATTCCTAAACAACCCAAACTGAGTACAGAAAAGTACTGAATGATGCAAAAGTGACTAATGCATTCTATTAGGTAAATACCTTATAAAGCAAAACAAAGTACTTTAGGGAAATAAAGCTATCAATAATTATGTCATAAAAATATATTGCAAAAGGAGAATTTAAGCTTTTAATTGTATATTTTATTTTCTTTATAAGTGAAGGAAATGTGATGCTTACTGCAGTATCATCAAAGAGGTTGAGTAAAGAAATTAGAAATGCTCGTCTGTGTTGACGGTTCCCTCGAATCATGGAGTATAGGTGTGAACACAATGCATTGGATGATTCATCATGTCTAAAACCTCTTACAGGATCCTGTGGGCAGGTATTGATTGCCTGTTGTACCTGGTAAGACATCTTCATACCAGCCACTGCTTTCATCTGAAATGGAAAAGTACTTATTTTTATTTAAATAATTGCTTTCAAGCAGTAACACTGAAAGTGAAAATTAAACAAATGCCTGTCAACAGAAACTTCTAGCTATTTTTAAATCTGTTTTCCCTTTAAGTGGTTCCTCATCTGAAGTTTAACTTTTAAACACGCACTGAGGTGCACTACTACCTTTTGAGTAAGCATACGGATTAAAACAGAATTTGTGGTAGAGATCAAAATGTATTGGAATTGCTCTCAAAATAACTTCTGTTAGAAACATATAGATGATGTGTGTACCGACTATCGCCAGCTACCCAAATTTAAACAATTTTCAAGAATCATAGATTCATAGAATATCCTGAATTGGAAGAGACTCACAAGGACCATCAAGTCCACCTCCTGGCCCTGCACAGGAAACCCCAACAATCCCACGCTGTGCCTGAGAGTTTGTCTAAACAGTTCTTGAGCTCTGGTAGCATTGGTGCCATGACCACTGCTCTGGGGAGCCTGCTCAGTGCCTGACCACCCTCTAGGTGAAGAACCTTTTCCTACAATCCAACCTAACCCTCCCTGACACAGCTCCAGCTGTTCTGTCAGATCCTGTTCCTGGTCACCACAGAGAAGAGATCAGTGTTTGCCCCTCCTCTTCCCTTCATGAGGAAGTTGTAGACTGCAATGTCTCCCCTCAGTCTCCTCCAGCTGAACAGACCAAGTGCCCTCAGCTGCTCCTCATATGGCTTCCCCTCAAGGCCCTTCACCATCCTTGTGCCCTCCTTTGGATAGTCTCTAATAGCTTTATATCCTTATATTGTGGTGACCAAAACTGCCCCCAGGACTTGAGGTGAGGCCGCCTTAGTGCAGAACAGAGTGGGACAATCCCCTCCCTTGACCTGCTGGTGATGCTGTGCCTGAGGCACCTCAGGAAACGGCTGGCCCTCCTGACTGTCAAGAGCACTGCTGACTCATATTCAACTTGTCATTGACCAGGACCCTCAGGTCCCTTCCCATAGCTGCTCTCCAGCCTCTTGTTACCCAGTCTGTCTGTACATCCATGGTTGCCTTGTCCCAGGAGAAGAATCTGGCACTTGCCCTTCTTAAACTTCATATGGTTGGTGATTGCCCAGTCCTTTAATTGGTCGAGGTCTCTCTGCAGGGCGTCCCTGCCTTTGAGGGAGTAAACGGCTCCTCCCGGTTTTGTATTGTCTGCGATCTTGCTCAGTATCCCTTCCAGTCCTGTGTCCAGGTCATTAATGAAGATGTTCAAGAGCACAGGGCCAATGATAGAGCCCTGCGGAACCTCACTAGTGACAGGTTGCCAGCCTGGTGTCACCCCATTCACTATAACCCTTTGTGCCTGACCCGTGAGCCAGTTGCTCACCCATCGCACAATGTGTTTATCCAGCTGGGGGCTGGACAGTTTGTCCAGAAGGATCCTGGGAGACACAGTAACAAAAGCTTTGCTGAAATCCAAAAAGATTATATCAACTGGCTGCCCTTGATCAACCAGGTGGGTTAACCAGGTGGGTTACCTTGTCATAAGAGGAAATCAGGTTTGATAAGCAGGACTTTCCCCTCATGAAGCTGTGCTGGCTGACCGATGACTGCATTGTCTTTCAGGTGTTTTTCAATACCTCCCAGAATAATCTCCTCCATAACTCTACCGGGCACTGAAGCGAGACTGACAGGTGAGATTGGAGGCCTCCTTCTTGCCCTTCTTGAAAATCGGGACAACATTCCCCAGCTTCCAGTCAGCTGGTACCTCTCCAGATTCCCAAGACCACTCAAAAATCATTGAGAGAGGTTTTGTGATCACATCAGCAGCTCTGAGTAGCCTGGGATGAATCCCATCAGGCCCCATAGACTTATAGGGATCCAGCTGGAACAGCAGAATCCACATATTTTCAGGGTTGACTGGGATTTGATCGTTCTCACAGTCATGGTCCTCCAGCTCAGGGCACTGGGACCCCCTTGGTTTGTCATTGGTGTTGAAAACACAGGCAAAGAAAGCATTAAACATCTCTGTCTCGTCCATGTCCCTGTTTGTGAGGTGGCCATTCTCATCCTGGAATGGGCCAATGTCATTTTTGCACTGCCATTTACTACTGACATATTAAAAAAGGTTCTTTTTATTGTCCCCCACAATTGTGTTTTAAGCCCAGCTGGAAACTAAGCACCACGCAGCTGCTTGCTCAACCCTCCTCTCTACCCCCACCCTGGTGGAATGGGAAGGACAATCATAAGGGTAAAAGGCAGAAAACTCCTAGGTTGAGAGAAAGACAGTTTCACAAGGAAAGCAAAAGCATCACACACAAGCAAAGCAAAACAAGGAATTCATTGAGCCCTTCCCAAGGGCAGGCAGGCATTCAGCCACCTCCAGGAGAGCAGGGCCCCATCCTGTGGAACGGTGACTTGGGAAGATGAACACCATCACTCCAAATGTCCCCCCCTTCCTCCTTCTTCCCCCCACTTTACATACTGAGCATGATGGCATATGGTCTGGAATATTCCTTGGGTCAGTTGGGGTCACCTGTAGCAGCTGTGTCCCCTCCCAACCTCCCATGCACCCCCAGCCCCCTCCCCAGC
>JANPWX010010981.1:0-24982 GCA_024734555.1 Trochalopteron elliotii
AAGCTTGGGACCAAGGCCACTCAGCATTGTTCTGGCTAGAGGTATTTTCTAATTCTTGGATTGTAATTATGATTATAAACAGAACAATTTTCTTGATTAAATTCCTGCAATCTAGATTACTAAACATTCCCGACCGTAATGTACTCATTTTGTTTGAGTGAGTTTTAGTTTCAGTTCACCATCACCGGGTGTTGCCATCCAAGGGGTCTCTGGAGCTTTCTTCACTTGAGAGTGGTGAATTCAGGCGTTCTGTTCCTTGATCTTAATTGCAGTGAAAGTGGTGAGAAGCACTTGGAATGGTCCTTCCCACTGCGGCTCCAAGGTCTTCTCTGCAAAAGACTTGACATATACATAATCCCTAGGCTGTATGTCATGCACTGGTCCATCTAGCCCTCTGCTCTGAGTTCCAGCCATATGTTTTTCAATTTCTCTGAGTTGTTTACCTAAGGCCACCATATAGGCAGTCTGCCTTTCCTCCCCAATTTGGGTGGATATCCTTTTTTGCACACCATATGGTCTCTCATAAAGCATTTCAAAGGGGCTCAGTTTTCTTTAGTTCTGGGCTTAGTCTGAATTCGCAGCAATGCTAACGGAAGGGACTGGGGCTAAGGCAAATTAGCCTCTTGCCCTAGTCTCAAAATTTGTTGCTCAATCAAATGATTAATTTTCTCAACTTGACCATTTGACTCGGGATGAAATGGAGTGTGAAGTTCCCAGTCTATGCCTAAATTCTGACTGATCTGTTGCACTATTTTTGAAATAAAATGTCCTCCCCTCTCTGAAGATATTGTGGTTGATACTCCAAAGCATGGTATTATTTCTTGTAGCAACACCTTGGTTACCTCCTGGGCCTTGGCAGTCCTGGTGGGGAAAGCTTCTGGCCATCCTGAAAAGGTATCTCTTAGTACCAACAAATATCGGTATACCCCTTTTCTTGGTAATTCTGAAAAGTCAATTTACCGCTGCTGGCCGGGTCCATGGCCCTTTCCAATTCGGCCAAGTTTTGGTTTAGGGGCATTCTTGGGGTTAGTCTGGAGGTAAAGTTCACACTGCCGGGCCACTTGAGTAACGGTGGCATATAAGTTCCTGGCAGTGATTCTTCCAATCAAATAATTATACAAGGTATCAATTCCCCAGTGTTTTCTGATATTCTTCTCTTACTAATGACCACAGTAAATGGGAGGGGATAATCAGCTTGCTTTCTGCAGTAATAGCCCATCCCTCTTGGTTATATGTTCCATTTTGGCCCTCAATCAGTTATACACTGGCTTACCGTCTAGAGAAATCTGACCATCGGGAATCAGGGCTCCTTCTACTGTCACCTCACCTTTGGCTGCTTCTTTTGCCTCTCTGTCTGCCAGCTCATTTCTTTCTTCCAACTAAGAGCTCACCTTCTGATGTGCCTTAATGTGCATAATTACCACTTTCTCAGGCAATTGGACAGCTTCCAGCAGTTATATTATTTCTCGTGCATATTTAATGTTCTTTCCTTGTGAGTTTAACAGTCTCCTTTCTTTCCAGATAGCTCCATGTGCATGCACCACCCCAAATGCATATCTTGAATCTGTATAAATGTTTATTCTCTCTCCTTTTGATAATTCTAAGGCACGAGTTAGGGCAATTATTTCTGCCTTTTGTGCAGAGGTACTTACTGCTAAGGGTCCTGATTCAATTGGATCTCTGGATGTGGTAACCGCATACCCAGCATGTCGTTTTCCATTGATGACATAGTTGCTTCCATCTTTGAACCAGGTTTCTGCATCTTCCAAAGGGGTATCCTTGAGATCAGGGCAGCTAGAGTAAGTGGCTTCAATGGTCTCCAGGCAATCGTGATGAATTGGCTCTCCTTGGTTCCCACTAAGGAAAGAAGCTGGGTTGACCATGTTAGTTACCACTATCTCTACATCATCTTGTTCTACCATGATAGCTTGGTATTTCAGGAACCGTTGTGGGGAAAGCCAATGGCCTCCCTTTGTTTCCAGTACTGAGGATACTGTATGAGACACTAGCACAGTCAGTTTCTGGCCCAGGGTGAACTTACAGGCTCCCTGAATGTTCAGTACAACTGCAGCAACCGCTCTGAGGCAACCTGGCCATCCTTTAGCTGCTGCATCCAGCTGTTTAGAAAGATAAGCAACTGCCCTTCTGTATGGGCCCAGGTCCTGTGCCAGTATTCCCAGGGCAATTCCCTGTTTCTCATGAGAGAAGAAAGAATGGTTTACTCACATCTGGCAGTCCTAAAGCTGGAGCTGACATGAGGGCCTTTTTCAGTTGACCAAAGGCCTATGTGGCTTCCTTTGTCCACTGGAGGTCTCTGCTCCCATTGGCAATGAGCAAATACAGAGGTTTCACAAGTAATCCGTAGTTGTAAATCCACAGTCTGCACCATCCCATCATGCCCAGGAATGTTCTCAGATTTTTTATTGTCTGGGGTCTTGTGGTTTGGCATATTGATTCTATGTGCTCTTTCCCCAGAGTCCGTTGCCCAGCACTGACCTCATAACCCAGGTAGATCACCTTTTGTTTTACCACCTGAGCCTTTTTCTTTGTCACTCTGTACCCCTGGAGCCCCAGAAAGTTTAAAAGGCTTACCATCAAGGCCACGCACCCTTCTTCTGTCAGAGTAGCTATTAGGATGTCATCCACATACTGCAACACTTTCCCTTCTCTTGGTGGAGCTTCCCAGGATTCCAAGTCCATTGCAAGTTGTTCTCCAAACAGGGTGGGTGAGTTTTTGAACCCTTGTAGAAGAACCATCCATGTGAGCTGAGCTGTACGTGCACTTTTGGGATTTTCCCATTTGAATATAAAAATCTTCTGGCTGGCTTTGTGGAGAGGGAGGCAAAAGAAGGCATCCTTCAAATCTAAAACGGTAAACCAAGTTCGCTCTGGTGTTAAACATGTTAACAAGGTGTATGGGTTGGCCACCATGGGGTAGAGATCCTCAGTTATCTTGTTAACAGCTCGTAAATCCTGTACAACTCGGTATGACCCATCAGGTTTGCGGACAGGCAGGATAGGAGTGTGGAAATCAGATTTGCACTCCTTTAGTAATCCCAGCTGTAAGAAATTTTCAATTATTGGGCTGATTCCTTCTCTATTTTAATTTCTTAAAGGATACTGTTTAATTCTAACTGGTTGTTTTCCTTCCTTAAGCTTAATTTGTATCGGGGGTGCATTTTTCACTCTCCCTGGTACATTGGAAGCCCATACTCCCGGAAACACTTGGTTCAGTATCTCCTTGCTAATTTCCTCTTTAACCTTGATAGCTGTCAATATTAAACTCAACACTTCTACATATTTTTGCTCATTCACCTCCAGAGTAATCTCCCCATTTTAAAACTAAATGGTTGCCTGTAATTTCCCCAATAAGTCTCTCCCTAAGAGTGACTCTGGAGAGTTGGGCATATATAGGAATGTCCTGGTTTAGGGCAAATTTGGGAGGAAATCTCTGAATGGGGTTCCTCTGGAAAGCAAATCCAAACAGCCCCTCCCCCCAGCAGGTCCGGGGAAAGAACTCCCTCAAAGAAGAGTGGAAAAAACCCTATTTATTTAACAAACAAAATGCCCACAAGCATAAAGAATTAATAATAATAATAATAATAATAATAATAATAATATGAAACAATAAAACCTCTCGCCGCTCCGAAGAGAGATGGCAAAACTGAGAGTCCGTGCCAGGAGTCTGTTTATCAGTCCCAGTCCCTTCGGTGCTGGAAAATGCTGAGTCCCGGCCCGGTGGGCCACGGGTGCAAGATCCCGGTGCTCCTCTGAGTTTTTCAGTCCAGAGCAGATTTAAACAGTCCCAAAGAAAAATAAAATAGAAAAAAAAAAAAAAAAAACCAGTCCAGGAAAGCTTCTTTGCCTCAGCTACCTAGACTAACAAAGGGGAAAAAAAAAACTCTCTGGCTGCCCTCCGTGCATCCGACGAAAAAACAAAAAAACACACAGTCCCAAGGACGAGAGCAGATTCAGAGGAGTGAGCACTGTTTTTCAAAACAAACTGCGTGCTTCTTCTTTCCCTGCTCACTCTCAGAACCAGTCTTAAAGGTACAGAACACAGAACAGACGATGTGGGGATACAGGCATCATAGTCACCCTAGGACATTCCACCCCTTATCACCATATCGTTAACTTATCAAAACTAATTGAATTCTAACTCTACAAACACACATTATGCATGCATATATCTATATAAAAACAATATACAGCTATATACAGACAATGGCAGTGACATTCAACAAAAGGTGATATGTACACATGGTTCTCATCCAACAATCAGATCTCCCTGAGGTACACATCTTGTTGTTCCATCTTTCTGCATTACCCACCATGTACAACCTGGTCCCTGAGCAAAGACAATCCCACGGATGGGTTTGTCTGTACTTGAGGTGGATTTGATGCAAACTGTCTTCCCTAACAAACCTCTTGCATGTACTACAGGGACTTTATCTCCATCTACTGTATGCAGGAGCTCAGACTGGGCAGGGCCTGCTCTGTTGGTGGAACCTCGGGTGTTAACTAACCAGGTGGCCTTTGTCAGATGCTGCTCCCAGTTCTTGAAAGATCCCCCACCCAATGCTTTCAAGGTGGTTTTTAACAGTCCATTGAATCTTTCCACTTTCCCAGCAGCTGGTGCATGGTAGGGGATATGGTACACCCACTCAATGCCATGTTCCCTAGCCCAGGTATTGATAAGGCTGTTCTTGAAATGAGTCCCATTGTTTGACTCAATCCTCTCATGGGTACCATGCCTCCAGAGAACCTGCTTTTCAAGGCCTAGAATGGTGTTACGGGCTGTAGCATGAGGCACAGGGTAGGTCTCCAGCCACCCTGTGGTGGCTTTCCACCATTGTGAGCACATAGTGCTTACCTTGACGTGTCTGGGGTAATGTGATATAATCAATCTGCCAGGCCTCCTCATACTTATATTTGGACCACCGTCCACCGTACCATGGAGGCTTCACTCACTTGGCCTGCTTGATTGCAGCACGTGTGTCACAGTCATGAATAACCTGAGAAATACTGTCCATAGTTAGGTCCACCCCTCGGTCTCGTGCCCACTTATAGGTGGCGTCTCTGCCCTGATGACCTGAGGCATCATGAGCCCATCGAGCCAAGAACAACTCTCCCTTGTGTTGCCAATCTAAGTCTATTTTTGACACCTCTATCTTTGCAGCCTGATCTACCTGCTCATTGTTTCTGTGCTCCTCATCAGCTCTACTCTTGGGGACATGGGCATCTACATGACGGATTTTTACAGGTAGCTTCTCTATCCGAGTGGCAATGTCTTTCCACTCTTCGGCAGCCCAAATTGGTTTTCCTCTACGCTGCCAGTTAGCCTTTTTCCACTTCTTCAACCATCCCCATAAAGCATTGGCTACCATCCATGAATCAGTATAGAGGTAGAGCTTTGGCCACTTCTCTCTCTCAGCAATGTCCAGGGCCAATTGAACAGCTTTGAGTTCAGCAAGTTGGCTCGATCCACCATCTCCTTCCGTGGCCTCAGCGACTTGTCGTGTGGGGCTCCACACAGCTGCTTTCCACTTCCGGTTCATTCCCACTATGCGACAGGAACCGTCAGTGAAAAGAGCGTAGGGTGTTTCTTCTGCTGGCAGTTGGTTGTATGGTGGAGCTTCTTCAGCACGTGTCACTTGTTCTTGCTCCTCTTCATCTGTGAGACTAAAGTCTTCACCTTCAGGCCAATTTGTAATTATCTCAAAAATCCCAGGGCAATTCAGTTTTCCAATACGGGCGTGCTGTGTGATGACAGCAATCCACTTACTCCATGTAGCATTGGTGGCATGGTGGGTAGAGGGAACCTCTGCTTTAAACATCCACCCCAGCACCGGTAGTCGGGGTGGCAGGAGGAGTTGTGTTTCAGTGCCTATTACCTCTGAGGCAGCTTGGACTCCTTCATAGGCTGCTAAAATTTCCTTCTCTGTGGGAGTGTAATTGGCCTCAGACCCTCTGTAACTTCGGCTCCAGGATCCCAATGGTCGTCCTAGAGTCTCCCTAGGCACCTTCTGCCAAAGACTCCAGGACAGACCATGGCTCCTGGCTGCAGAGTAGAGCACATTCTTCACATCTGGTCCTGTCCTGACTGGGCCAAGGGCCATTGCATGAGCGATCTCCTGCTTGATCTGGGCAAAGGCGTGTTGCTGTTCAGGGCCCCAGTGGAAAGTGTTCTTCTTGCGGGTAACCAGGTAGAGAGGATTCACAATCTGGCTGTACTCAGGTATGTGCATCCTCCAAAAGCCTATGGCACCCAGGAAAGATTGTGTTTCCTTCTTGTTGGTAGGTGGAGATATTGCTGTGATCTTGTTGATAACATCAGTGGGAATCTGACGCCATCCATCTTCCCACTTAATTCCCAGGAACTGGATCTCTCGAGCAGGTCCCTTAACTTTGCTCTTCTTGATAGCGAATCCAGCTTTCAGCAGAATCTGGATGATCTTCTGTCCTTTCTCAAACACTTCAGCTGCAGTATTCCCCCACACAATGATGTCATCGATGTACTGCAGATGTTCTGGAGCCTCACCCTTTTCTAGTACAGCCTGGATCAGTCCATGGCAGATGGTAGGACTGTGCTTCCACCCCTGGGGCAATCGGTTCCAAGTGTACTGCACACCCCTCCACGTAAAGGCAAACTGAGGCCTGCATTCTGCTGCTAAAGGAATGGAGAAAAATGCATTAGCAATGTCAATACTGGCGTACCACTTTGCTGCCTTGGACTCCAGCTCGTACTGCAGTTCCAGCATGTCTGGCACAGCAGCGCTCAGCGGTGGAGTCACTTCATTCAAGGCACGATAGTCCACGGTCAATCTCCATTCTCCTTCAGATTTATGCACAGGCCAGATGGGGCTGTTGAAGGGTGAGTGGGTTTTGCTGACCACCCCTTGGCTCTCCAGCTCACGGATCATCTTGTGGATGGGGATCACGGCATCTCGAGTTGTTCTATACTGTCGGCCGTGCACTGTTGAAGTGGCAATTGGCACTTGTTGCTCTTCCCCCTTCAGAAGTCCTACAGCAGATGGGTTCTCTGATAGTCCAGGCAAGGTGTTCAATTGCTTAACACCCTCTATCACTACAGTCGCTATCCCAAACGCCCACCTGAATCCCTTCGAGTCTTTGAAATACCCATTTTGGAGGTAGTCTATGCCCAAAATGCATGGGGCCTCTGGGCCAGTTGCAATAGGGTGCCTCTTCCACTCATTTCCAGTCAGACTAACATCAGCTTCCACCAAAGTAAAATCCTGTGATCCCCCTGTCACACCAGCGATAGAGACAGATTCTGCCCCTACATGTGTTGATGGAATTAATGTGCACTGTGCGCCAGTATCGACCAAGGCCTTATATTCTTGTGGTTCAGATGTGCCAGGCCAACGAATCCACACAGTCCAAAAAACACGGTTGTTCCTAGCCTCTACCTGGCTAGAGGCTGGGCCCCTCTAAATCTGGTTATCCATCTGTCCCTGGGTGACTGGAGCTACTTCCTTCTTAGTGGAACTTCCTCCCTGAGTCTTGCTGTCCAACAATTCATGCAGCCGTTGTGCCAGGTCATCGGTAGATTTTCTATCCCATCTCTTCATATCTTCTCCACAATCACGCAGGAGGGACCACAGCTTACCTCGTGGGATGCCCCCTCCCTCTCTATCTGGGGAACGTCTGCGTTTGGTGCCAGAACCTCTGACCTGTACTGCCGAGATTTGGAGAAAGCCCTCTTTCATCTCTTTAATCTCATCTCTGAGTGTATGGTGATTCTCCTCTATTTTGCCTTCTAATTTCTGCAGACGGGTTTCCATGGCTGCGATTCTGGCATGTGTTGGGCCATGCACAGCATCTGCATATGCTCAAAGTTTTCTTGCCATATCCAGCACACACTCCCCCATGTCGTCCCCCTTCATTATTGCTAAAGAAGAAGAGTATTCTTGTGGCCCAAGTCGTACAAGTTTTCGCCACATCACAGGTGTACATGGTACCAAGTCTGGGTTCCTAGTGTTTAGGTCATCTGAGAAGACAATCTCCGCCACTGCCATTTCTCTCAAGCGCTGAATCCCTTGTTCTATGGTCTTCCACTGGGTTTGCTGTATATAGGGATTGTCTGCACATAGATATCTTTGTGCCACACTTCCCAGGACCCGTTCCGAGAGACTGCAAGGGGTAGCCTCCCTCATCATTCCTTGGTTGATAACCGGATCATGTGACAGGGATCCCAAATGCCTCGCTTCAGTGCCGTCCAGAATTGTAGCCTCACCTGCAGCATGCCCGTCCTAGGGTGACTATGATGCCTGTATCCCCACATCGTCTGTTCTGTGTTCTGTACCTTTAAGACTGGTTCTGAGAGTGAGCAGGGAAAGAAGAAGCGCGCAGTTTGTTTTGAGAAACAAACTCACTCCTCTGAATCTGCTCTCGTCCTTGGGACTGTGTGGTTTTTTTTTTTTTTTGTCCTTCGTCGGATGCACGGAGGGCAGCCAGAGAGTTTTTTTTTTCCCCTTTGTTAGTCTAGGTAGCTGAGGCAAAGAAGCTTTCCTGGACTGGTTTTTTTTTTTTTTTTTCTATTTTATTTTTCTTTGGGACTGTTTAAATCTGCTCAGGACTGAAAAACCCAGAGGAGCACCGGGATCTTGCACCCGTGGCCCACCGGGGCGGGACTCGGCATTTTCCAGCACCGAAGGGACTGATAAACAGACTCCTGGCATGGACTCTCAGTTTTGCCATCTCTCTTCAGAGCAGCGAGAGGTTTTATTGTTTCATATTATTATTATTGTTATTATTATTATTATTATTATTAATTCTTTATGCTTGTGGGCATTTTGTTTGTTAAATAAATAGGGTTTTTTCCACTCTTCTTTGAGGGAGTTCTTTCCCCGGACCTGCTGGGGGGAGGGGCTGTTTGGATTTGCTTTTCAGAGGAACCCCATTCGGAGATTTCCTCCCAAATTTGCCCTAAACCAGGACAATGCCAAAGACGGACTAACCAACTGATTATAGATTCATCTGGTCATCGAGTGTAATCCTTTCTTAGACCTCGAAGGTCCTTCAGGGAGAAGGACTCAATAGTGGCTCCTGATCGTGTGCCAGTGGGTTGGACATTTGACCTTGTGCCAGCTGGTTGGACTCTTGATTTTGTGTCAGTTTGGTCGGCTTCTGATTGGGTGTCAGTTGGTTGGATGTCTGATTGGGTGTCGTCGGGAGGCATCGTTGAGGGTCCTTCACCTGGATCATCGTCCACTGGTCGATTGGTTTTCTGTGCTTGCTTCTTTGCCCCAGCAACTGCCAGGGGCTTAGGCTCACTGTCTGGTTTAGCTGCTGATTTATTTTTCTGGCTCCCTGCCTCTATCTGCTGCCCTACCTTATCTAGCAGTGTGCGGTAAGCATATGCCAGGGCCCAGCTTATTGCAACAATCCTTTTGTCCTTGGAATTATCCTGGCACTTCTCTTTCAAGTATTTTCCCACCTCAGCTGGGTTCTGAATGTGTTCACATGGAAAGTCTCAGGCTATAGGGTAAGAAAATTCCTTCAGGGTTTGGCCCATATCCTCCCATTCTCCACTCCACTCAGGATTTTCCACACCTGGGCCTACTTCTGGGTCAGGGGTCTCATCAGCCCCTCTGGAAATCTCAGACCTCACTCTAGACAAGCTGCAAACCATATAGAGGAAGCTCACCAGATGAAATACCAGGAAGATGGTATCTTTAACATTCAGGGGACACTGAACATTCTCCAAAAGTGATGTGACCGATTCAAAAGATACGAGGGACAGGAAAGACTGAAAAGCTTCATCTCCTGTTCCTCCTCTAACAAAGTGGGTGCAATTATTCATAAATCCCCAAAACATGCTGCTGGAACTAGGACGCATGGTAGGACGAAGAAACCATAAACCAAACATACCTGCCACAAACTCCAGTACCTTCATAAACTTTCTATAAATCATGATCACTAAACCCAACAAAAGAGCAATCCTTATTCGTGCACCTCTAGTGTAAAAGCTATGTGTTAGGGACAACATTGGAGCTAATTCTGGATAAGAAAACAAGCCTAGGGACCAGAAAGATATTAAAACCTCAAAGAAACCTAGGGAACAGAAATACAGCAAGGACTCTATTCCAATAGACATTAGGGATTCAAGGGGCAACATGGCTACTCTATCCCCACACAAAGAACAACCAAAATGCACTCAACAATCAATACAAGTTTTTTCCACTCTCTCGAGCCCCACAGTTGGGCACCAAATTTACTGTATGTCCTGGTTTAGGGCAAATTTGGGAGGAAATCTCTGAATGGGGTTCCTCTGGAAAGCAAATCCAAACAGCCCCTCCCCCCAGCCAGTCTGGGGAAAGAACTCCCTCAGAGAAGAGTGGAAAAAAACCTATTTATTTAACAAACAAAATGCCCACAAGCATAAAGAATTATTAATAATAATAATAATAACAATAATAGTAATATGAAACAATAAAACCTCTCGCTGCTCTGAAGAGAGATGGCAAAATTGAGAGTCCGTGCCAGGAGTCTGTTTATCAGTCCCAGTCCCTTCGGTGCTGGAAAATGCCGAGTCCCGGCCCGGTGGGCCACGGGCGCAAAATCCCGGTGCTCCTCTGAGTTTTTCAGTCCAGAGCAGATTTAAACAGTCCCAAAGAAAAAAAAGGGGAAAAAAAAAAACAAAACAAAAAAAACAGTCCAGGAAAGCTTCTTTGCCTCAGCTAGCTAGACTAACAAAGGGGAAAAAAACCTCTCTCTGGCTGCCCTCCGTGCATCCGACGAAAAAAAACAAAAACCGCACAGTCCCAAGGACGAGAGCAGATTCAGAGGAGTGAGTTTGTTTCTCAAAACAAACTGCGCGCTTCTTCTTTCCCTGCTCACTCTCAGAACCAGTCTTAAAGGTACAGAACACAGAACAGATGATGTGGGGATACAAGCATCATAGTCACCCTAGGACAAGGAACTTATGGATGCCCCATTGTTTTCCATATTTATACTTCAGTGGCTCACAAAAATATGCTATTTCAGATTGGCCAGTTGCTCCCCTCACCCTAACATAGTTGCTGCTCACTGGTACGAAAGCTTTATTTAAATCTGAAAATGTTGCTCCCATATCCACCATAAGTTCCACCTCCTTCCCCTCCTTCCCCAGTTTCATTTTTATAACCAGTGGATCTCCTGGGGTAAGGTCCTCTGGTCCCCCTCAGTTGTTTTTCACATGAGCAACCATCATCTCCCTTCCTCGGTTCCCTTTCCCATTTCTTCTCTGTTCAGGGCATTCATTCTTCCAGTGTCCAAATTTTCTGCAAATCGGGCACTGATCCTTGCCCAGTCGGGGCAGTTCCCGCCTGCAGGGTTCCTGTCCACGTTTTCCTTTCCCTTCCTCTTTTACTACTGCTACTAACTTTCTCATCCCTTGCTTATATCCTTCTTCTCGGTTGCTAAAAAACCTCCATGCTTCATCTAACAAAGCCTCTAAGTTCATTCCTTCTGGTCCCAGAGCTTCTGAAGTTTCCTTCTGATGTCTCCCATAGACTCCCCTAAAAATAAATTTACTAGCTGCTGTATCCCTATCTTGGATCCGGGATCAAATGGTGTATGATAGTGCATCACGTCTCTCAGGCGATCTAAAAACTCAGATGGAGTTTCGGAGGGGGTCTGCTTAATTGCATACAAAGCTGACCAATTTATAGGTTTGGGGATAGGTTGTTCCATCCCCTTTGCTACCCATTCTTGATAGTTTTGTATTTTCACCAATTGTCCTGGTTCATTTGGATTCTAATTTGGATCCTGGACAGGGAAAACATTCTTAACATCCTCTTTTGTTGTTCGACAAAACTTCTCTGCTAAGTCCCCTGCCGTTTTCAGAGCTAACTGCTTTTCTGTCTCTGTTAATGCCTCCAACAATAACTGCAGATTGGACCAGTCAGAATTATGTTGTTTAATCATATATCTCAACCTTTTGGCTGTTCCTATTGGATCACTTCTATAGTTCTTGGCAATTCTTTCTCAGCCCTCTAAGTCAATTGTAGAAAAAGGAATTTTAACTAACATCGTTTGTCTCCCGGGTCCTACTGCCTCTCGTAAAGGGGCTTGTATTACTTTTCTTGTTTGTTTTCTAGTTTGAGATGCTATGGGACCACTAGAGGGTGGTTCCTCATCATCACTATCACTATCAGGCAATGGGGGATACAATGTTGTCTGAAATTCGGAAGTAAGTGGAGGAGCAGACTGCCCAGCTTGTCTCTCTTCCAAGGGAGCTGAATCTGCTCCTCCCCTTAGTCCCTCTTGCTCCTCAGGGGGTGGCCCAAATAGGTCCAGTAATTCTTGCTTTTGTGTCTTTGCTTGATAAACCTTGTCATGATGCGTACAGCGCTGGTTGATTGAGCACATATTGCAGCATCATTTAGGTTTCCTTCTATTAGCTTTGTTTTCCTTTTCAAGGGCTAATACTGGGGGATCAGAGGGGGCTATAATTACACAATCCCTCTGCCATTCAGGGTGATTTCGGAGGGAGGAAAACATGTCCACATATGAAACCTCACTCCATTTTCCCTCATGCCTGAGAAAAAGCATAAGCTGCAACAAGGTGTTATATTCTAAGGTCCCAGTCAGTGGCCATTTGTGGTGCCCCAGGAGAACTTGCCACTAGAGGATTTGTCGATGTAAGAGAAATGCTTTTATTATATGGTGAGAAGGGCTTCTCTCCTATGGATCCTTGCAGCAACATGTCAATATCTTTTAGGTTCTGTTACTCCATTGGTTCATTTAGTTGATGTAAGCTTATGCCACGCTGGTTCCACCCCCGTTTTCCAGATATGTGTTCCCCGGAATGTTCTCCCTTCCTTTGGTCCTCATTGGTTTCTGTATCCCTGCCTATCCACCCTGGTATTTCTTATTGGTTGTTGCCCTTTGCCATGCCTATGTACCACCCCTATGCCCTCAAACCATTGAATCTGATGCTCTGCTCCACACCTCTCGGGTTTTTTGGGTTTTCTTTCTTACCCGAGATTTAGGTTGGTGGTTCGGGTGGTGGTTGTTAGGGCTGGTTCTTTTTCTGCTCTCTGTCCCTCTGAAGCCTTTTGGCTCGGCGCAAGAATGAAGAGGAGTCTCAAGGTCTTGTTGTTTCTTGGTTTCTCGGGTGTGTATTATTTCTTATCTTACAAATTTCTCTGTGCCCAGCCGAGATGTTCACAGCAGCTCGGACACAGGGCGACTCCCCCCGTGATGGGAGGTCGCTACCTTTTTATACAGATAATTACGTGTCTATTATTTACAATTCTGTGCCAATGCCTATTATCTATACTAAAAAGGTAATTTCTGCTTTGACCCAATCTTCTTACACTACTTTGTGCCCACATCACATCAGAAGATGGAGGCCAAGGGAGAACAAGAAGAACCCAGGGCACCGCCCTAAAATCTCCATCTTGTCCCCTATTCACCGCCATTCTAAAAATCCCAGAACTACAAAATTCTTCACCCTGTGCAGTGCTGAACTACTGTTTTCACACCTTTGTGACTTGTAATTCTTCTCTCAATGTTAGAAACTTTTTCCATGGACTAAAATCAAAGCCTGTGTCTTCCTGGGCTCTGTGCCAGGCAACCCCCCTGGACAGACCCCCCTGTCCAGGATTCAAACTCTCTTTCTTGGGTCCCAGGCCTCTCTGCCGAGGTCTGTGACCATCCAGGGCAACCAAAGGAATGCCCTGGACTCTGACACACACCCACTTCCCCTGTACTTAAACCTATACCCTCTATTGTTTTGGGTCTTTCTGTCCCTGGAACCCTTTGGTGTGACACCAATAAACCCCACCAGAACCTCATACAAAAGACCCTTCCCGCCTCTCATTCGCCAACTTCTACCTGTTGTGTTTGACTGTGTGGACAGTGTGATTGTTTGTGTGCCTGCCCAAGTGGCTTCATGTAAAGAGACGCTTTTGGGAAAGTTGCTCCATTTACCATCTGCACACGCCACCGCAACAGCCATTTCGCTCCACTTTCCAGTCGGTATAAGGGCCACCACTGGGTGCAGTACTTCACAAGGGTGTGTTTGGACGCTGTGCCTCCCGGGCCTGCCATTTCCTTCCAGTGGGCTAAAATACAGCCCAGTGGACTAGCCCTAGGGATTTCTTTACTTTCTCCTGATCCCATTATTTTCTCCTCCTTGTCCTGTTTTGCTTCCACTCAAATCTCTTCTTACACTCTCGCACAGTCTTTTCTCAATCCTCTTCCCTTACACTCCAGATCTCCAGGACTAAATGTGATCTTCTACAGAAATACTCTAAAATTTCTGGTTCAGGGTCCCCCTGACCTTGCAGCCCACACTGGGGACACTCAGTGTGTCTTCTACCAGAAGAACAATACCAACGCTCTCTGCAAGACCTGCACTTAACCAATGCCCACACTAGATGTCGCCCTTGCCTGCAGAAACAGATGATTCCACTTCTGTTCATCTGGATATTCAAATCTTTTGGTGTGGGCTGCTCCCATTCTAATGTGACTAATTTCCCTGCAGAGGTCCTATACAGCCCCTCTAAATAAACCAGCTTGTTTCCCCTTATCATCCAATTACTGTCAGGAGTTACGAATTCCCAGGAATCGAGTTCAAACCACTGGGAGAGAGGGACTCCTTCCACCTGTCTTGCCATGGTTAGGATGACCGTGACTCCCCAACCCTCTCGTATGCCTTTGCTCCTCCCTTAAAACACACCTCACGGCAGACCCTAAAAACAATACTCACAGCAAGCAAAGCCAAACAAACCCTGTAGACAGCACTTAACCAAAGTAAAGTGCAAAACCCTTAAAAAAACAATACTCCCGGCAAGCAACACCAAACAAGCCCTAAAGATAGCACACGGTAAAAGAGAGTATGCAAGCAACACTAATTAAGCTTTAAAGACAGCACACAGTAAAAGAGAATATGCAAGGTAAAACACAAAGGGTTCACTCTCAACTCCCACCCCTTGCTGGTGCCCACGAGTGTAGTGGTTTGAAAGCAAAACGAGTGAGCAGCTCCAAGTCAGAAATACAATTTAATAAGAGGAAAAAAAAGGTAAAATAAAATAAATGCAATAGTACAAAAGACCACTGACAGTCAGAATACAACCTGAGCAGGATGACGGAAGCAGTGATCCCATAGAAAGGTCTGGTAGCTTTGATGCTATGGGAATCCAGTGGGTAAAGGCTCCTGTACTGTCCCAAATCCCAGATTATATGCAGGTGAGAATGCTTGGCTCCTCCCCCTGGGCCGAGCGTCTCACAATGGGATGATGAGTCATGCAGGGGATCCTTGATGGCCCATTAAAGAGAGATAACTCCCGGAGGGAGTTACCTATGAGTCATGCAGCAGGCCATTAACAGAAGACCCATGAACAGAAGGCACCTTAACAGAAGACAACTTAACAGAAGAGGGAGGGGGAACCTGGGAGAACACTGCTTCAGCAATTGGTTTCAACAGTTCATGAAGATGGTGATAGAATACTTTGTGCATATCTTATATTACAACCCAGGACATAATCCACCCCTTATTCTATTACCATCTACATCATACACAAATCAATACATTCTTACAGAGATATACATATATACATACAGAATGAAACTTCACACACTGTTCTCACTTACAATTAGGTCTCCCTGTGGTACACAACGGGTTTCCCCATCTTTCTGCATTACCCACCAAGTGTATCCAGGTCTTTGAGCAAAGACAATCCCACGGATGGGTCTGCCTTTGCCTGAGGTGGGATTAATCCAAACAGTCTTTCCTAAAATGCCCTTCATGTGCACCACAGGGACTTTGTCTCCATCCACTGTGTGTAAGGGTTCAGACTGGGCAGGACCAGCTCGATTGATAGACCCTCGGGTGTTGACCATCCAGGTGGCTTTGGCTAAGTTTATTTCCCAATTCTTGAAGGTCCCTCTGCCAAGTGCCTTTGGGGCAGTCTTTAGTAGTCCATTGCACCGTTCAACTTTCCTGGCAGCTGGTGCGTGATAAGGAATGTGATATATCCATTCAATACCATGCTCTCTAGCCCAGGTGTTTATAAGGCCGTTCTTGAAATGGGTCCCATTGTCTGACTCAATTCTCTCAGGGGTGCCGTGTCTCCACAGGACTTGTTTTTCAAGGCCCAAAATGGTGTTCCGGGCAGTGGCATGGGGCACAGGGTACGTTTCCAGCCATCCAGTGGTGGCTTCTACCATGGTCAGCACGTAGTGCTTTCCTTGGCGGGTTTGGGGAAGGATGATGTAGTCAATTTGCCAGGCTTCCCCATACCTGTACTTCAGCCATTGTCCACCATACCACAGAGGCTTCACTTGCTTGGCCTGTTTGATTGCAGCGCAGATCTCACAGTTGTGGATGACCTGTGAGATGCTGTCCATAGTAAGGTCCACCCCTTGGTCACGGGCCCATCGGTATGTTGCATCTCTTCCCTGATGACCAGAGGCATCATGGGCCCAACGAGCTAGGAACAATTCTCCTTTGTGCTGCCAGTCTAGATCCACCTGTGATATTTTCACCTTGGCAGCTTTGTCCACCTGCTCGTTGTTGTGATGCTCCTCATCAGCCCTGCTCTTGGGTACATGTGAGTCCACGTGTCGAACCTTCACGGTCAGCTTCTCTACTCGGGCGGCGATGTCCTGCCAAATGTCAGTGGCCCAGATGGGTTTTCCTCTGCACTGCCAATTGGCCTTTTTCCAGCGAGTCAGCCATCCCCACAGAGCATTAGCTACCATCCATGAGTCAGTGTAGAGACAGAGCCTCAGCCACTTCTCTCGTTCAGCAATATCCAAAGCCAGCTGGACAGCTTTAAGCTCTGCAAGCTGACTCAATCCATGTTGTCCCTCAGTAGCCTGTGCAACTTGTCATGTGAGGCTCCATACTGCAGCTTTCCATTTCCGGTTAGCCCCTACAATTTGGCATGAGCCATCAGTGAAGAGAGCATATTGTCTTTCAGTCTCCAGTAGCTCATTATATGGTGGGGCTTCCTCGGCACGTGTTACTTGATTTTCTTCTTCTTCAGACGATAATCCAAAAGTCTCACCTTCTGGCCAGTTTGTTATAACTTCCAGAATCCCAGGGCGATTTGGGTTTCCAATACAGGCATGCTGTGTAATGAGGGCAATCCATTTGCTCCATGTGGTATCAGTGGTGTGATGCGTGGAAGGAACCTTTCCCTTGAACATCCACCCCAGCACCGGTAGTCAGGGTGCCAAAAGCAGCTGTTTCAGTGCCAATCACTTCTGAGGCAGCTTGGACTCCTTCATAGGCAGCCAAGATCTCCTTCTCTGTGGGAGTGTAGTTGGCTTCGGAGCCTCTGTAACTTCGGCTCCAAAATCCCAATGGTCGTCCTCGAGTCTCCCCAGGCACCTTCTGCCAAAGGCTCCAGGACAGACCATGGCTCCCGGCTGCAGAGTAGAGCACATTCCTCACATCTGGTCCCATCCTGACTGGGCCAAGGGCTACTGCGTGAGCAATCTCTTGCTTGATCTGAACAAAGGCGTGTGTGATGGTTTGAAAACAAAACTAGTGAGAGGCTCCAAGTCAGAAATACAATTTAATAGGAAAAGAAAAAAAAGGAAATAAAATAAATGCAATAATACAAAAGACTCCTGACAGAGTCAGAATACAACCTGAGCAAGATGATGGAAGCAGCAATCCCGTAGAAAGGTCTGGTAGCTCTGATCTTCTGTAGATCCAGTGGGTAAGGTACCCTGTATTGTTTCAGATCCCAGATTATATGCAGGTGAGAATGCTTGGCTCCTCCCCCTGGGTGGAGCATCTCACAATGGGAGAATGAGTCATACAGGGGTGTCTTTGATGGCCTATTAACGGGAGATAACTCCTGGTTAGTCATCAGCAGGCTATTAACAGAAAACACGTTATCAAAAGACCCATTAGCAGAGGACACCTTAACAAAAGACACCCTAACAGAAAGAGGGAGGGGAGAGTTTGGAAGAATGCTGCTTCAGCAATTGGTTTCAACAGTTCATGAAGATGGTGGTAGAATACTCCGTGCACGTTCTACACCACAACTCAGGACAGCGTGTTGCTGTTCAGGGCCCCAGTGGAAATCGTTCTTCTTGCGGGTAACCAGGTAGAGAGGGCTCACGATCTGACTGTACTCAGGTATGTGCATCCTCCAAAAGCCTATGGCACCCAGGAAAGATTGTGTTTCCTTCTTGTTGGTAGGTGGGGACATGGCAGCGATTTTGTTGATTATCTCTGTGGGGATTTGGCGACGTCCATCTTGCCACTTCACTCCCAGGAACTGGATTTCTTGAGCCGGTCCCTTAACCTTACTTCGTTTAATGGCAAAACCAGCTTTCAGCAGGACTTGAATAATCTTCTCTCCTTTCTCAAAGACCTGCCCTGGAGTGTTCCCCCATACGATGATGTCATCAATGTACTGCAGATGTTCCGGAGCCTCACCTTTCTCCAGTGCAGCCTGGATCAGTCCATGGCAGATGGTGGGGCTGTGTTTCCACCCCTGGGGCAATCGGTTCCAGGTGTACTGCATGCCCCTCCAGGTGAAGGCAAACTGGGGTCTGCACTCTGCTGCCAAAGGAATGGAGAAGAAGGCATTGGCAATATCAATGGTCACATACCACTTTGCTGCCTTGGACTCCAGCTCGTACTGAAGCTCTAACATGTCCGGCACGGCAGCGCTCAGTGGTGGCGTGACTTCATTCAGACCACGGTAATCCACTGTCAGTCTCCATTCTCCACTGGACTTACGCACAGGCCATATAGGGCTGTTGAAAGGTGAATGAGCCTTACTGACCACCCCTTGGTTCTCCAGTTTACGGATCATCTCATGTATGGGAATCACAGAGTCTCTGTCAGTGCGGTATTGCCGATGGTGTACTGTTGCTGTGGCAATTGGCACCTGTTGTTCTTCGACTCTCAGCAGTTCTACAGCAGAGGGGTCATCTGAGAGACCAGGCAAAGTATTCAACTGTCTGATGTTTTCTTTCTCCACTGCGGCTATTCCAAAAGCCCAGTGATATCCTTTTGGGTCTTTGAAATATCCATTCCTGAGATAGTCTATGCCGAGGATACATGGGGCCTCCGGGCCAGTCGCGATGGGGTGTTTTTGCCACCTGTTCCCAGTTAAACTCACTTCGGCCTCTAATACAGTCAGTAGCTGGGACCCTCCTGTCACCCCAGAGATAGAAATGGGTTCTGTTCCTACATACCTTGATGGCATCATGGTACATTGGGTCCCAGTGTCAACCAATGCCTTATATTTTTGTGGGTCAGATGTGCCAGGCCATCGGATCCACACAGTCCAGTAGATCCGATTGTCCCTTTCCTCTACCTGGCCAGAGGCAGGGCCCCCCTATTCCTGATCATGGCATACATCGTTCTCTTCCTGTAAATATGTTTCTGAAGTCCATTCAAGAGGGTCAGTCATATCATCATTCCTGTACCGTGCGGAGTTCTGTGCACGAGAGACCGGAGCGACATTGATTCTAGATGGGCTTCTTGTGGTAAGTGTTTCTCTTTTCAGCTCACGTACCCGGGCTGCTAAGGAGGAGGTGGGTTTTCCATTCCACTTCTTCCTGTCTTCTCCATGCTCTCGAAGGAAAGACCAGAGGTTACCTCATGGTGTGTATCTTCTCTCCCTGGCTGGGGAACGCCTGCTCCTAATGGCAGACACTCTCGTTGGCTCTGGTGAGATTTGGTAAATTTCTTCCTTAAGTTCTTCTTTCAGTTTCTGATGGCCTTCTTCAATCAAACTCCGGACTTGCTCAGCCAGTCTTGTTTCCACAGACGAGACATGGGTACGAACTGGGGCTGTGACAGTGTCTTCCTAAATTCTTAGTTTATTCGCCAAGATACCCACCCTGTCCTCACCTTCCCTCCATTGCAGTGTTGCCAGGTAACATGAGTACATCTCTGGTCCAAGCCGTGCAAATCTCAACCACATCCGTGATGTGCACTGGACACCATCTGGGCTTTTAGGGAATCTCTCGTCTTCTGAAAAAATGATCTCTAGCACGGCCAATTCCCTCAGGCATTGGATACCTTGTTCTATTGTGCTCCATTTTCCTTGGTGTACTTGTAGGTCTTCTTTACAAAGGTATCTGTCTTTCACACTTGTTAGCAGTCGCTGCCAGAGACTCAGAGGTTCTTGGGTTTTTCCGATGCCCTGGTCAATGACCACATCCCGGGACAGCGATCCCAGTTGCCTGGCCTCAATTCCATCCAGAATGGTGTCATTGGCTGCAGGGTCCCAGATGGGGAGCAGCCAGGTCAGGATGGACTCGTCCGTCTGGCAGGTGAATTCCCTTCGCAGGTCACGCAGCTCACCCAGAGATAGAGAGCTAGTGATGATCTCTGTCTCTGTCTCTTCTGCTGGGTGCGAAGGTCCTGCTGCATCCTCGTCAGTCACTATGCGGACTGATTTGCTCCTTAATTTCTTCTTCTGAGTGGTGGCAACTGCTACTGGTTTAGGCTGTTCCAGTTCAGTGACGGTTTGTGTGGAGATGCTGACGGCACCTTTGGTTCCTTTCTCCTCTGTGACAGTCTGCATAGATGTGGACACTGTTGCCTCACTTTTGGCTTCTTTCTCTTCTGTGATGGTCTGTGTAGATGTGGACACTGTTGCCCTGCCTTTGACTCTCTTCTCCTCTGTGACAGTCTGTGTAGATGTTGATGCTGTTGCTTTGCTTCTTTTTCCCTCTTCCTCTTCCTTAAGAACACGCTGCATCACACCATGTAGTGTTTTGATTCTAAGCATGGTGCGGGCGGTGCAGAGAAGACAAAGCAGGACTAACAACAACATCATGCTGTCCTTGGTATCCAGAGGGTACTCAATATTTTCAAAAACTGCTCTGTCATGCCTGAAAAGCTTGAAAAAATCATTCTTTACCCCTCCCCACAGGGGCTGGGTGAGATTGTTGAAGCCCTGGACGTAGCATCCTAGACCAGAACAAGAATACAAAGCTGGGTATATATTCTGAATGATGTTCATTGCCTGGGAGTTTATCAAACAATGGACATAATAGACCAATAAAGCAATTTTAGTACCATATTCTGGTCTACGCAGGAGCATTAAGACCAGCAGATAGTGCCCCAGGTGCGGAAAAATATAGATAGGTATAAGACACATGTAAGCATGCTGAGCATCACAGCGAACAGGTGCCTGCTTCAATACAAAATTGTAATTCTGACTTTCCTCAGTGCCTCTTGCCCCACGTTGGGCACCAAAAAATATGTAGTGGATTGAAAGCAAAACGAGTGAGAGGCTCCAAGTCAGAAATACAATTTAATAAGAGGAAAAAAAAGGTAAAATAAAATAAATGCAATAGTACAAAAGACCACTGACAGTCAGAATACAACCTGAGCGGGATGATGGAAGCAGTGATCCCATAGAAAGGCCTGGTAGCTTTGATGCTATGGGAATCCAGTGAGTAAGGTCCCCCGAATTGTCCCAAATCCCAGATTATATCCAGGTGAGAATGCTTGGCTCCTCCCCCTGGGCGGAGCATCTCACAATGGGATGATGAGTCATACAGGGGGTCCTTGATGGCTCATTAAAGAGAGATAACTCCCAGTGGGAGTTATCTATGAGCCATGCAGCAGGCCATTAACAGAAGACCCATTAACAGAAGACCCATTAACAGAAGAGGGAAGGGGAACCTGGGAGAACACTGCTTCAGCAATTGGTTTCAACAGTTCATGAAGATGGTGATAGAATACTTTGTGCATATCTTATACTACAACCCAGGACAACGAGTTTCGCAGATAAGGGCTGTTTAAGTCTGTGCACCAAATTGTTTTACAGGAATGCTGTTCAGTCTCCGCAAGTGCTGGAACCCGAGAGTTCCATATGGAACCACAAATCAACCAGTGTTGGAGTGCGTGTCTCTTTGGTCAGCCCGGTGTTCGGCTAGACCACCCAGCATCTCCGACACGCCACAACAGGATCGATCTGCGGGTCTTGGCTCAGCAGCCCCTGGACTTTTGCTGTCACGGCCGTGGTGTAAATGAAAGAGGGGACTCTCGGAGGGTCGGGAGGAACAGAGGTTTATTGGGGGGTAACTTAATGATGGACAGGGGAAGAAGGAGAGGATGGGCAGGGAGCATCATGAGGAAAGGACCAATAGGAAACAGTCTCTGGGCAAAGACCAGAGAGGCACAGAAACTCTTATCAACTTATGATAAGAGAAAACTCCAAGACAAGGGGCCCTTATGGGGTAACTAGAGCTATACTAACTTATAACAAAACCTTTTCTAAAACATGGAAATCTTGCAAACCCACACTTCCCCCTTTTCTTTTTCTTTTGCTAATGATCTGGAGTGTAGATTTCCGAGTCGCATTTGCTGCTGGAGACCGAGTCCGGTGGGAACTCGATGGCAGGCTTCACAGAATGCACAGAGGGGGCAGTAGTGGGAAAAATTACATTCATGAGCAGGGCTCTTACTACACTAAAAGCAATGGCTACAACTAAAATGATGAACAGAACTAACAGTCCTGTTTTGATCCAAGAGCTGGCAATGTTTGAGAGTCCAGCACCCTTAAAGATGTTGTCAAACCAGTCCCCTGTTTCTTGCTTGATGGAATTGACCATTCCTCGCAGCTGTTGGATCGATTCTTTGACATTCTCTGCCTTGGATGACAGATTGAAGCAACACAGCCCTTCAAACTCCTCGCATGAATGTTGATGCAACAGAAGCAGGTAGTCAATTGCAGCCCGGTTCTGGAGGGTCGCCTGCCTGGTAACTTGCTCGTCTGATAGGAGGTCACTTATAGCTTTAGTTATCAAATTTGCTTGCTTGGCCACCCAGCATTCCAAACAACCTAATTCGCCCATAGACTTTGCTATCGAGACCCAGGGTAAGAAAACTGTCAGGGCCGTGGCCTTTGCCCTGGACCAGTGGATGATTTCCGAATTACAATCTGGGTCAAGACTTGTTAGGGCTCTCTTTTGGATTGGTGCGTGGTGAGAGGAATTTTTCCTGTGCCAATTGAGGACTTGAGTCATGTTTGGGGTAAACAGGCTCAACTTGCCTAATGTGCATGGGCCTCTGATCAGCCGAGCAGGAATGCCTGTAAAAGCTCTGTCACCACAAATGAGGAAAAAACCTTTGGGTAGAGAACGGGGAGAAGGACGGTTAGCGCCAGAGGAAGGAGTGGTAACATGTACAATTTTTGTGCACCAGTTTTTTGCCACATAGGAATTTTTGATCTGCAACAAATGATAAAATGACTTGACGTGTTTTTCGTGGGGGGTGTAATCAAAATGGACACAGAAAGGAGCTTTCGAGGACCCAAGAAGATCTAATTCTTGGGGCTCTTGTGGGGCATGCAGGAGGGAATGCGACCACTCTTTCCAAAAAGCAAGGGGATTTCTGGCAAAGGCAGAAGGGGCAACCCCAATTTCGACAAAGTGATCAACTTTAACAGGGTTTCGATTGTATGTTTGTTGCAGCCGGAGGAGTGAGAACGGAAACTCCTCCTCTTTCGCAGGGATTCCCACCAGGCAGGAGGACATGGGATCTTGGGCCGCTGTGGAGGCCAGGCAGATGTGATCCTGGCCTAAACTTTGCGCGAGGACTTTCCACACATTGGTGTTGGGCTGCGGAACGATCCAGGGGATGGTTATTGACGGAAAACAGAACAGCACTACAAGGGCGACAACTGTGGTGCTGCGAATTTCCATGCCAGTCACCAGGACTGTGGTTCTGTAACTTAGAAAAAAGATTCAGTTAAACAACCACTGAAAACATTCAGCTGGAGGAAACAGCTCCTCCACTTCTTCGTGCCAGAAAACCCAGGAGGGAAGAGGAATTGGGCAGGGAGGACTTGCACCTGGATCTGCTTTCTCTTCTTCCTTTTCCCTCCTTCTCCAGGAGGCCACAGTGACCTGGGGTACTTATGTCTCTGAAGTTTTGGGGACATAGGGTCTCACATTGCGGGAGGGAATCCACCTCAAACCAGTGGGAGTGGAGACGCAGGCGTACCCACGCCCCCAGGTGACCAAATCGTGAGGACCCTGTGTCCTCAAAGTTTCTGGATCTTTGACAAGGACCTTTGGCCTTTCATGGGGCTCTAACTGTGAGCTCCCTCGAAAGTGCCTTGTCACGGACGGGTTCATGGTCTCAAAGGAACAGTTAAGAGGGGGTGAACTTACAGTCTCCAATGACAACAAATTTGGTCTCCACCAAGGGCCACGTGCCGGGTTCCTTTGAGACCACGGCTGTTTGCCACTGATCGTCCCGCAGGTGAAGAGGCTCCGCCAACTGAAGCCTGAAGGGCTCATACCTGTCAGTCGTTGTCAAGGATCCTGTTGTCTCAGGCAATATTATGTGCCTCGGTTTCCCTTGTTCTGTCAAATCCTGTGAAGAAAGAGACAAATATGATTTAGATGACCCTTTTTCCGTTTGGGTTATCTGTGCTGCCCGATTGGGATCTTCACGCTGGGCAGTCCCACGCTCCTTACTTAGTTTTTTGGTTCTCTGGTGTTTTTTGTTTCCCCGCTCCCCTCACTCCCCCTTTCCTTTTCTAAAAATAGGTTAAATTTCCCCTTCAATGGACACTGGCTGGTCCAATGACCGTTCTGTCCACAGAGAAAACACGGGCGATCAGACCGTGTATGGATGGTTTTCTTTTGTGGCTCTGGTGTTTTCTGCGTCTTCTGGGCTTTTGGTGTTTCCACGGCAGCAGCGGTGATTTTTGGGCGCGTTTTCGTTTCTTTCAGGGCTGGTTTCCTGTGCAGCGGGATGGCAGCACTCACAGCTTGAAGCATCTCCTGCAGTGGAGGTATCTTGCCTGGCATTGTAGGTATCGGCCTTAAGATAGCGCTACATTCGTCGTTTGCATTCTTATATGCTAATTGTTGAATCACTTGTGTCTGTCCTTGTTCCCCCTCCACTTGCTGTTCAACTGCTGCTGTGAGCCGTTCCACAAACTTCACATAAGGTTCTTGTGGTTCCTGAAAAACTTCTAGAAAATATTGTAAGGGCCCAGAGGGCTGCATTTTTAAAAAAGCT
>JANPWX010011045.1:0-10377 GCA_024734555.1 Trochalopteron elliotii
TAAAGAGAGCTGATATTGCAACAAGCTTTTGTTGTTATGACTTTGCTTCTGTGTGTGGTGATGTAACCCAGACCTCCCCCATGTCCTGGGCTGATCCCCCAGCGTGGGCAGCAGGGCAGGGGGGGATTCTGCCCCTGTGCCCCACTCAGGTCAGACCCCACCTGCTGCCTCCAGCCCTGGGGATCCAGCACAGGAAGGATGTGGAGCTGCTGGAGCAAGTCCAGGGGAGGCCTGGAGCCCCTCAGCTCTGGAGCCAGGCTGGGAGTGCTGAGGTTGTTCACCTGGAGAAGAGAAGGCTCTGGGGAGACCTTAGAGACCCCTCCAGTGCCTAAAGGGGCTCCAGGAGAACTGGAGAAGGATTTTGGACAAAGGCCTGCAGGGACAGGACAAGGAGGGAATGACTTCTCACTGCCAGAGGGCAGGGTTAGATGGGATATTGGAAAGGAATTCTTGGCTGTGAGGGTGGGGAGGCCCTGGCACAGGGTGCCCAGAGAAGCTGTGGATGCCCCATCCCTGAAAGTGTCCAAGGCCAGGTTGGATAGGGCTGGGTACAACCAAGGCTAGTGGAAGGTGTCCCTGCCATACAGGGATTGGAACAAGATGATCTTTAAGGTCCCTTCCCAGCCAAACAATCCTGTAATTCTGATTTATCCTAAGTTGTAGGTTTCTACATCACGGTCTTCAACTTTCTATCTTCTGCTTCAATTCATGACAGTCTCTTTCTGTATTACCAGCTCCATGTGAGGAAGTGGTGCTTACAGAGGTGATCCTCTGCTTTTCATCATTGTTAAGCTGCAATAGATCCATTTATGTTGACAATGTAGTTACAGCAATCTCAATAAATAAACTGCAGACAAAATATTTTGGCTTTCTGACATTAGTGTGGTGTTTAAGGTTTCATGAGATCTATGGAGAAGTCTGCCAATGGAAATCTCTTTTTTTCTCTCAGGAACAAAATAAGTATTGTTGACCCTGTCTGGAGCAAAGGAATAGGAATAGCCTTTGAAGAGGTTCATTCTGTGTGTCTGTGATAGAGCTTTTATTCCCTGTTTTCTTGTCTGTACCATCACAGGGGAAACATAAAAGCTAAATTTCCATCTTAGATGTAAATTAAATTTCCATTTTAACAGGAGCACAGCTGAGCTTCCAGCCCTGCACTATTGTTAAAGAACAGGAGGAAGTCTTAGAATCACAAAAGCAGGTGGGTTGAAAGGACTTCCAAGGTTTTGAATCCAACCATATGCTCAGAGCAGGTCTGGTTGAGGCAGGCTGCTCCAGTCCAGTCCAGTTCAGTCCAGTGTGTCTCCAGGGTTAGAAATCTAGCAGCTTCTCCTGGTTTCCATCCAGTGTTTGTCCACTATCATGGTCAAAGACATTTTCCTCTCCCACTGAAAGAACTTCCTGTGCTGACCTGAGTCTGTTGGCTCCTCTCTTCCCGTGGGGCACCTCTCAGAGGAGCAGCTCTGACTTCCCTGCAGGAAGGTGCCTCCTTTGCCTTCTTTTCTCTCGTGCATCCTGTGCTCCAGCCCTTGATCACAACCTTGATGTTGGTGTCCCTCCACTGGACTTATGTAGGTTCTGTACTAGGGATCCCAGACCTGGGCAGAGTGCTTCAGCTGGGGACCTGAAAATAGTGAGTAGAGGAGGACAAGTCCCTTCCCTGAGCCCAGACACAGCTGAGGGACTGCTGGCCATGCTGCCAGAGGATGCTGTGGAACCCTCTGCAGCTCCCTGTCTGCCACACCTGTGTTCTCCAGAGCTGTGTTCTGGACAGCCACTCCCCAGCCTGGATCACTGAAGGAATGACTGTCCCAAGGCCAGGATTTCCTGTGGTGCCCACGGCCCATTTTCCAGCCTGGCTCAGTCCTTTGGAATATCAACCTCCAGCATTTACACTGCTCCAGACAATTTGCTATCAAGCACAGACTTGCTGAGAATGCAGTGCCCTCCTATAACCCATGAAGTGTTTTGAAGGGGATGATCAGGTTAGTCAGGAAAAATTTGCCCTTGGTAAATCCTTGCTGACTGATACCAGTCATCTCCTTCATGTGGTAGAAGTAGCTTCCAGGAAGATTTTCTCCATAACTTTCTTGGGATAGCAGTGCAGTTGCCTGGCTCATGGCTAGCTGTGTTCCCAAAGTTGATACCAGGCCAGATTTTTTAAATTAATAGGCACTTTTTGGGTTATGAACAGCACTTTGGTTACTCTTGGGTACCTGCAGTGATAAACTGGATGACTCCATCGCCACAATCTGAAAGGAATGACAGCCTAAGGAAAGGCCCAATAAAGGAACAACAGCCTATGGAAGGCTCAGTAAAATCCTTGAGCATTTGCCTGCTTCTCTTAATTTGTAGAGCTGCATGTCTTGAAGTTCACTCTAACATGTGTCTGTTCCAATTTTGTCTGGAAGCAGAGATTGTCTGCACCCAGCATGGGAAAACATTTTAAATCCTTAAACCTCCTTGAACCTAAAGACTATCCAAAGCTCTGTCTGTCCATCTGTTTGAATTTGATGCTGTTGCCTGGTGTAACAGTGTGGGAACATCTCAGGTGTCAGCAGCTCCCAGTCTCCCAGTAGCAACGGCTCATTTGTGTTGCAGAATTCCTCAGGGAAGGTGGACATGATGTCTACCTAGGCCTTGAACTACCCGAGTTGAGGCCTTAACAGAGGCCTGAATGAGGCCTTGAAGCCTGTGACGCAGCTAGAAATTCCTAGCCAAGTGTGGCGCAGTTAGAAATTAGCAGTTAAGGTGTCGGGAAAAGATAATAGGGTTGTGAAGGTCACTGAATGGATTTGTTAGTGGGCACGTGATAGCCACCTTAAGAGTTAGTAAAACAAAGTATGATGTCGTCCTTCTCTCTGCTGTATACCAATAGAGAGCTGCTGTGAATTGTAAACTATATGGAACTGTATAAATGTAGCCATCTTAGCTGAATAAAGTAGAACGTAGCTATTAACCATAGTGGCTTGATCTGCGTTCTCTCTATACTCCAACTTCCTTTTTATCTCAGGCCAACCCTGCAATATATTGGCGCCTGATCACAGGGACCTGAGAGTGTGCCTCATCGCAAACACTAGTGTCGACGAACGTCCGGACGTAGGCACTGCCCAGGGTGCGTTTAAATACTGGACCCTGGAGCCAGGGCGCGTTTAGATACTGGGCCCTGGAGAAGGCTTTTGCTTGAATGCTGTCCAAGCCTTCGCTGGGAGACTTCGTGCTTGACTGAATCTGTGTGGTCGAGCGAAACGAAGCGGGAAGTTGGAACCTCTCACAGCAGCTCGGCGCCGAGGAGCAGCGTCAGCACCAGCCTGTGGGAAGAAGGTAAGCTGCTGTGCAGCAGACTTTCTGGCATGGAGCCCGAAGTGGCAGCGGCCATTCACCTTTTGTTTGCTATCCTTTCTAAGAGAGGTGAAAAGGTGAAAGAGACTGAGATTGAACAGATAGCCCTATGGGCGAGGAAACGGGGAAAGTTGCGTGATTCATCGATGGTTTTTAGTGTCTCGGAGTGGCGTGAGATTGGGGAGTTACTCTGGGATTCGTCTCTGTCAGGAGGCAAGGAGGCGAAGCTTGCCCATGACCTTGGAGCGGTCTGGAGAAAAGTGATTAATACCCTGCGTGTCTTGTTAGCTGAGAAAAAGGCGGCGGTGGCAGCAGTCCAAGCTTTCGAGAGAGTGGGAGGAGGCGAGGCAGGAATTCCAACTATTCCTCCTCAGAAACCTGACAAAGTTGTGAGGTTTTTCGGTCTCGGTGATCATCCGATTCGTGGGTTGAGCGCTCCAGTCAGTTCTACCCCTCGAGCTGTCCTTGAACATGTAGCTCAGCCGGAGCAGTGGTCTCCTCGGTTGCTCGAACAGTCTGAGAGCAAACAGGAAGTGGCTCTGCAGCCCCATTTGGGAGGCGTGGTCTCGGGCGGAGACATGGGTGGAGACTCAGGAGGAGCTGAGGGCGGAGATGGGCAGATCCAGATGACGCAGCACAGAGGCGGAACAGCAGGCGGAGACAACAGTGACGTGCCAGTGGGGGTGGATCAATCCTCTCTTCAGCACGCGCCGACGCAGACCGGCCTGGAGGGGGGGATTTGCTCCCCCCGCAGCAGCACTGACACAGACCGAGCAGCACTCTCCACGGGGGGAGGAGCGGGCTGCACAGCATCAGCGGCCACAGCTCACACAGCAATAACAGAGGCAGGAGCAAACTCTTCAGCGTGCAGTCTCAAACCAGCCAGCTGTCCTCTTCCAACTGACAGTGACTCTGACTCAGAGGACAAAGTGACTGCTTTCGCATCCTGTCACAAGCAGCACCCACAAGGACAATTACAATCTGTTGCTGTTTCACAGCAGGACCAACATCCCTCTGAACTGCATCACATCATCTCAAAGCTTGCTCAACTGTTACACCACCCAGAAGGACAACATGATTCAACTCAACGACCACCAGTTTCTAGAAATCCAATTGATACACGGAAAGCAGCAGCAGCCAAAACAGCAATTATGGCTGGGGACTGGGATGCTGCAAATGCTCTTTCCTGTCCTGTCATGATCGCAAATGGAACAGCCAACTGGGAACCTTATGACTACAAGGTGCTGCAAAAGGCCAAGGACATTGTTACAACTTATGGCCTCAGGTCAGAAGCAGCACGAAACATACTTCAGTACATCTTTACAGCAGAACTTCTTTGTCCAGCTGATTGTATAAGCATCGCAACACTGCTTCTCACACCATCGCAACTTCTCATCTTTGAACGGGAATGGAAGCGTCTGGCTGCAGTGGAAGCCAGCAAGCATCGCCAAGTGGGTGATCCATTGTACGCAGTCCAGCCCGACATGCTAACTGGACATGGAGCGTACATTTCATCTTCGGTACAGCTCACCTTTCCTGTGGCAATGCATCAACTTGCTCAGTCATTGGCTCTTCAGGCATTGCTGTTGGTGCCAGACAAGAAGAAGTCCTCACCTTACTCTACAATTAAACAAGGAAATAACGAACCTTATGCTCAATTCATCGACAGATTGGTTTCAGCCCTGAAGGATGCCACAGAATTAACAACAGACATTCAAGATCATCTGCTTCGTTCTTTGGCTTTTGAAAATGCTAATTCACGTACCAGAGCCATTTTGGCCACCCTTCCAAAAGACAGCCCAGTGGATGAAATGTTAGAGAGAGCGACCCGTGCAGAACAGAGTCATCAAAATGCAGCATTTGTAGCAACCATGCATGATGCCATCAAGCAGCAAGGACACATCATTGCAGCTGCCCTGACCACTGGAAAATCAAAATACAAATCTTTACGTCGTATCAATCAAATTTGTTTTCGTTGCGGAGGAACAGGTCATTTTAGAGACACCTGTCGCAAACCTGTGTGGTGCAACAAGTGTAACCTTGACACGCATGCCACTGAAGCTTGCAGGAAATCGGGAAACTTGAAAAGCAGCGCGTCGCGGCACCGCGCGAAGACACAAATCGATGCCCGGACGCAGAAGACCCTGACAACGGATTTTTAGTTAAGAACAAGCCTGCCACTTGGGGGAGTCTCGGTGTGGATGTACAAACAGATGCGGAAGTGACTTTACAAAATAACAAGGTTTCATTGATTCCCACCAATGTACGTGGTCCAATGTATGGCATCAAATCTCACATCGGAGGTTTGCTCCTTGGAAGGTCCTCCACAAGCAAACAAGGAGTGATTGTCATTCCAGGAGTCATCGATGCAGATTTTACGGGACAAGTTCAAATTTTAGCTTATGCCTTGCAACCACCTGTGACAATTCCAAAAGGCAGCAGAATTGCTCAAATTGTGCCTCTTGAAGCCTTGTTGCCACATCGCTCGCGACCAAAGCAACCTGATGAAGCACTGAGAGGTGCTGAAGGGTTTGGTTCCACTGGTCACGATGTTTTCTTCACTGTGGACTTGAACGATCGTCCAAAAAGGACAGTGCAATTGCGACGTGGGTCTCAGGAGGTCCAACTGAAGTTGCTGTTGGACACGGGATCCGATGTTTCTATATTGAATCAATTGTACTGGCCCACTGATTGGCCTTTGCAGACTCCAAGCAACCATATCATCGGAGTGGGTGGAATGAAAATTCCTTCAATTAGCACAGATCCCATTCGCATCACCTTTGAGGACAATCAAGTCATTGTAGCACGACCATACGTCATGCCTTTGCCTGTCAAGCTTCGAGGACTGCTAGGCAGAGATGTATTGTCTCAGCTTGGCATGGTTTTAACCACAGATCAGCATTTTTCCTAGTGGCCACTGCAGAGCAGCCACCCGTCCTAAAAATCACCTGGTTAAACGACGATCCTGTTTGGGTTGAGCAGTGGCCCATGACTGAAGCAAGGCTGCGAATTGCAGAACAGCTGATTCAAGAACAACTTAATGCAGGACACATTCGACCATCTGTTAGTCCGTGGAACACTCCAATTTTCGTCATCCCGAAAAAGTCAGGCAAGTGGAGGTTGTTGCATGATTTGCGAAAAGTCAACGCACAGATGCAAGCCATGGGGGCATTGCAACCTGGCCTTCCTGCACCAACCATGATTCCGCAGAATTGGAGCATCGTTGTCATCGATTTAAAAGACTGTTTCTTTACAATTCCACTTCATCCTCAAGACATTCAGCGCTTTGCCTTCACGGTGCCATCCGTTAACAGGAAAGCGCCATCGAAAAGATATGAATGGACAGTTTTACCACAAGGAATGCGCAATTCTCCAAGCATGTGTCAACTGTTTGTTGACTGGGCCTTGCGACCAGTTCGGCAACACTTCACTGACGCAGTGATCTATCATTATATGGATGACATCCTTATCGCAACCAAGCGACCATTACCACAAGCTGACATAGACTGGTTGATTTCACACTTAGAGCATCAAGGATTGACAGTCGCGCCAGAAAAAGTACAGCGATCAGCGCCTTGGAAATATTTAGGCTGGCTGATCACAGACGCGCAAGTTCGTCCGCAGAAAATTACATTGCATGATAACATCACCAGCTTGCATGATGCTCAAAAGCTTTTTGGAGACCTGCAATGGGTTAGATCCATTGTAGGCATCACCAATGACGACTTGTTGCCATTTCTACCATGGCTTCGTGGGAATGATGCCGGTGATTCGCGAATCTGCACCCCTGAACAAAGGAAAGCTTTGGTGCGTGTGTCAGAAAAGCTTCAACATGGTTGGAGTGCTCGTCGTGTAGAATTCCTTCCTTTGTCGCTTTTTCTTTCCAACGCCGAAGCTTGTCCTCTTGCCATTGTCTTTCAATGGCAAAAGAAAAAGGGGGAAGACCGACCTGACCAAAAATTTGAGTCGACAGCACTTGTGATTGAGTGGGTGTTTCTCCCTGTCCAGCCAAGGTGTCGTGTCATGAGCAGGACAGATGCTTTTGCTGCATTGATACGAAAAGGCAGGGACAGGATTGTAGAAATAGACGGGAAAGAACCAGCAGATATTAGTATTCCCGTGAGAGACGAAGACTTAGAATGGCTGTTGAGACACTCAGTTGCCCTGCAAGAGGCCCTGATGGGTTTTACAGGTGTGGTTCATAACAAGCAGCCAAAAGGTCCGATGTGGCATCTGATCACACGTCATCGTTGGCTGGAAAGGCCTTTGTGTTCACTGAAACCAGTGAAAGGCAGGACAGTGTTCACAGATGCTGGTCGGAAGACAAGAAAAGCTGCATGTGTTTGGCAGCAGCGAGGAGAATGGCTGCAACACGTAATCAAGGGTGAAGCAAAAGATACGTTACAAACCCTTGAGTTGAAAGCCGTGTGTTGGGCTTTGCAGACTTGGAACAAGGAACCACTCAATGTTGTATCGGATTCTTTGTATGTGGTAGGAGTAGTACAAAGAATTGAAGATGCACTCATCAGGCAAACCAAAAATCAGCGCCTTGGAGAATTGTTTCTGCAACTGAGAAGCATCTTGAAGCAGCGCCATCATGTCTTCTGTGTCATACACATCCGCAGCCACCAGTGCAACAGAGGTTTGGGGGAAGGCAACGCACGAGCTGATGCAGCAGTCAGTTGCGTTGTCCACGTTCCTCCCCAGAACAAGTTTGAAAGGGCTCGCAACAGTCATGACACATTTCATCAAAATGCACGAGCCTTGCACCGACAATTTCAGATTCCTTTGAGTGATGCACAAGGAATTGTGCGTGCCTGTCCTCAATGTAGTCATCATGGACCGGGACTGGGGCTGGGCACAAACCCAAAGGGACTGAAAGCTTTAGAATTGTGGCAGATGGATGTAACTCATGTTCCAGAGTTTGGGAGATTGAAATACGTCCATGTCACTGTAGATACATACTCAAAATTTATTTGGGCAACAGCACAACCTGGAGAGAAGGCTTTACACGTAGAGAGGCATTTGTCTGTTTGTTTTGCAGTCATGGGTGTGCCTGTGGAAATTAAGACCGACAATGGTCCAGCCTATGTTGGTCAACGAGTTGCCAGATTTATGCAGAAATGGGGAGTGAAACATACTACAGGAATTCCTCATTCTCCCACAGGTCAAGCTATTGTAGAAAGAGCAAATCGCACCCTGAAAGAATATCTTGCAAAACAAAAGCAGACCGATGACCTTGATGTAGTTAGTAAATTATCTAAGGTATTGTTCACTTTAAATTACTTGTGTTTAGCAGAAGGTCGTGAAGAACCTGCGGTCGTGGTACATCATCACGCATTGAAAGAGGGAAGGCCGCAGGCAATTCCAGGACTTTATGTGTACTATAAGAACATGCGAACGGGTGAATGGCAAGGACCAAGTCAAGTGTTGTTTAATGGTCGTGGATATATGTGTGTGTCCACAGAAACTGGTCCAGTTTGGGTGCCGAGTCGATTTACCCGTGCGTGTCCTCCGGAAAAGATCCCACCTGACGGAGAGAACGAGCCTGAAAACGACAATCCACCTGGAACACCTTCTGACAATTTAGAGACTGATCAGAATTAGTTTAGAGTGTGTTAAATAAGTAGTAAGTAAGTTTCTTTTTCAGGAGCCTGGAAGAGGCGACCGGAAGTGCCAGCAAAATGTTGTGGATTGAACTGCTTGTCTTCAATGTTATCTTGGTAAAAGGGGCAATTGCAGTACTGGACATTGATCAAAGGGAGAACATGTGGGTCACATGGGCCAATCGAACTGGACAAGATTCATTTTGTCTGTCTTTAGCGACACCGTCCAGTCCATTTCGCACTTGTCTGATTGGCGTCCCATTGTCTTCCATGTTAGAGTTCAAAAATTGGACCCAAACTAAAATATATTCAAATTTAGTAGAAGCCTGGAATGCATGGTGTCACCAACCTGTTGAATCCACTCACATGCATTCGGAAACTTGGTGCGAAATTCATAGAATTCCAAAAAATTATTTAGGAGCACAAGCTGTTGCCATTGCTCAAAATTTGAAAGTCAAGGGTGCTGAGCCGCAGGAGTTTGATCTCCTTGGTTCTGTACCAGGTAACTATTGTTTAACATTTGGCCACGTAAAACAATCTAAAGTTGGCAACACTTGGTTGTCTCCTAAGTCCCCATTGTATTACAGTAGTGCAGAGTACTGTAACAATTGGACACAGCTTGTAATACCAGCACAAGATGCTGCAAGACAACTGCCACCAGGTGTTTTCCTCATTTGTGGAGATCGAGCCTGGTCAGCAGTGCCTCAAAAAGCAGCAGGAGGTCCATGCTATTTTGGAAAATTAACTTTATTTGCTCCCTCCATTCATCAAATCACAAAATTCTCACAAAAGCCTCGACGACTTAAACGTAGTGTTCTTCATTTGAATTCCCACTGTACAGATTTGGTTGAATTGTGGCAAAGTCCAACGGTAATTGTAGCCTCAATCTTTGCCCCAGGAGTCGCATCAGCACAAGCTCTTACTCAGTTGCGAACCTTAGCGTGTTGGACATCAAAACAACTTAACATAACATCTAACATGCTGAGTGAACTTGCCGCAGATGTAGGTACTGTCCACCATGCAGTCCTTCAGAACAGAGCTGCCATTGACTTCCTCCTCCTTGCCCAAGGGCATGGATGTGAAGAATTCGAAGGCATGTGCTGCATGAATTTATCCGATCACTCTAAGTCCATTTATAGACAACTCGCTCAACTGAGAGACAATATGGGAAAGATTGTGACTGTTGATACTCCGTTTGACAAGTGGTTCGGTTCACTTGGGTTTGCTGGATGGATCAAAGATCTGATCCGTTTCGGAATTATTTTATTTACTATGATTGTAGTTGTATTAATAGTTATACCTTGTGTGTTCAAATGTGTACGAAAGGCAGTTAATTCAGCCTCTGACTCAACTTGGTTAGTTCAAAAAGAAAAAGGGGGAATTGTTGCAGAATTCCTCAGGGAAGGTGGACATGATGTCTACCTAGGCC
>JANPWX010011058.1:0-51627 GCA_024734555.1 Trochalopteron elliotii
GGGGGGGGGGGGGAGAACTCGGGAGAGTCTCAAACAAATAGAAAACCAGTAAAAGGAAAACAAATTATACGGACGAATGATATGACAGAGATTGGTAGAAACTTCAGGAAAAGGGTTGGGGTCTAACAGAACTGACAGCTCTGAGGAGCAGACGACTTTTGGGACAAAACTCCAGACTCAGACTAAACACGGGGTACAGAACCATCCCTGTAACACTACAACTTGAACAGACTGCAACAGCTATTGTATTAGGGACGGCTGAATAACGGCACACGACTCAGGTCTCAGAAGGCGAGAGCCTCGTTTATTAGACAGCACATCCTTTTATAGATGGTTCCGAGAGAGCAGGACATGATTGGTTCTCAAACCAACACCTCACCACCATTGGCTAACCAGAAATAACACCTCTTTGTAAACACCTTGCAAGTAAACAGCTAGTTCAAAACACCAGCTGCAAAGATTGTTTTAATTCCTTCTCACAGTTCCTCAGGCCAGTTTGGGAAAGTTGTGACTTGCTTTCCCACAGACTCTGCTGCTGCCTGATACTTGAAAATCTCTCTCTGACCTGGCTGCCAGCATCCACATCCTGAGTGTCACTTTGGACAAAGCCAAGGAGCGGGAACACATCCCAAGGTCCTGAAGCCAGCATTGGTTATATCCCAGGAAAACAACTCTTACATGTTCTTAAAAATACCGATTTCCAGACTTCAGGGGGTGTCCCAGCAACAGAACCTTTCTCAGCCTGGGAGATGGATGTCCCTCCTTTGTTAAACTGGAGCATTTGTTAAACTGGGTGGGCAGCACCAGGGTTGCCCAAAGCCCTTCCTTGGGGGTTTTCCCCCAAATTGGTCTTTGGTCCTTGATCCTTGTGACTTTGCAGCTGAAAGTGTCAATCCTGATAATAGCATAGGGTTAAAATGTTTCTAAAATCATGGAAATTGTATACAATAGATTCAGGGAGGGTGGAAAGAAAGGTTGGTCCTGGGTAGGCCTGGGAAAGGGAACCAGGGCTGGGTAGGCCCTGGGAACGAAGGTTAGGTTTTGTCTTTACTAGATCATGTGAAACTGCACCTGCATAATCATCATATGATAAATGATATGATTGTTAAATGTAATGATTGGTAATTGAATATGATTATTGTTTAATTGTAATAAGATTCATGAGAAACGATGTTTGGGGGCCTGATGAAAACTACAAGAATTCATGCTTGGATAAGATCAATGTATACAATAGAACAATATGAGTTTAATAATATATATAGTTATATAACGAAAGGGTATAAAAACATGTCCATTTTGAATTCATGTTGGAGTCAGATTTGGGTTTGTATCCTGTACCCCTGATTCCCAGAGCTCTTCAATAAAAGCACCTGCATATAATCATTTTGTGATTATGTGTTTCAATGCTAACACTGACAGCAAAAGGACCAGCTCTTGTGGAGTGCAGGAATTGCTGGAGACAGTGGAAACTTTAACTCCTGTCAAATAGTTACCTTGATTTTATACCAGATTGCGTCTATTATTTTGTTCTTAGAGATGGGAAACAGACCTGCTGATATTGGAGCTGCTGATGTTTCTCTGTTTCACCTAATGCCTTTAATTCATTAAATTTTTAAAGGAGAAACTTTTTTTTTCAAAGTAGAGCCTCCTGGACTTAGCAATATCATGGAATATTTATTTATTTATAAAAAGCAGTCACTGTTGTTCCAAATGTCCATTTCACCTGTTCAGCCTGAGTCTGCCACAACACTGATTGCAAGAGGCTTTCTTGGAAAGTCAGGAAGCGTGTTGGTAAAAGATTCTTTAGAGAAAACATGTCAATCCTCAGCATTATCACAGGCACAAATGAGAGCCTGTGCATCCTGCAAGTGTTACAGTTTCCATTCCAGCTTTCACAGTATCTCCTTTTCCTTTCAGATGAATCTGCGTTCTGTATTTACTGTAGAGCAACAAAGGATATTGCAGCGCTACTATGAAAATGGAATGACAAATCAAAGTAAAAATTGCTTTCAGCTCATTTTACAGTGTGCACAAGAAACTAAACTGGATTTCAGTGTGGTCAGGGTAAGTACTGGAGCCTTCCAAATTCGTTAAGCTTACACATTTATTGTTTTACATAAAATATAGAGAGGTCTGGAGTCTCTAACTTTATCCTTGTCTTAAATCAGACTTCAGTGTGTGTGTGTGTGTGACATTCATTTTTACCCAGTGAGCCTATTTAGAGTTTGTTTTCACTGAAATATCTTTACATGACTGTTGAATTTAGCAGGGGCCTGGGTTGCACAAGAAGTAATTTTTGTTCTTTGTCTTTTGTTGGGATTTTTAAAATTATTATTCATAAAATTATAAGTTGGTTTGCCCTATAGAAACTTTGTATGGTGTATTGTATCAAAGTAAGGTCACGTTATCAAAAAACTATTTTTAAGCTAAATAAGTTTCTATAAATTAGTATATTTGGGGGAAACAATTGTAAAACTATTTCTTTTGATGCACTCTGTCACACTTGTATTCCACATCACAATCATAAATATTGTGGTCTCTTGTGTTTATTTACAGTGAGGACATTCTTTTCCTGTAAAACAAGAATGTCCCAGTGCTAACAGGAGCTCTTCCAGAGTCTATGAATTCCATGGGAAGGGAAATAATAATCCCTTTGTGAAACACTAGACAACAAAATGGCTGTTGTCTGAGGGCAGAAATAGAAATCCTGAGGCACTAGATGGAAAAATAACAAAGGGTAGTGGAGCTCCCAGGAGCTGCTGTGACACTGGACACTGAGGAGGAGCAAGTGGGACCAGTCTAGGTTGGTTTTTAATTGGTTTAACAGTGGCACATTGACAATAACAACCCTGCTCCCAAATTCTTACCTGGATTCCCCTCCCTCAGAACACTCTGGAAACATTAAAAGTTGCTTTCTCAGCTCGAGGTGGTAGAAGCTGTGAAAGTCAGCCAGGGATTCAGGCTCCTGGGGCAGGCAGGCAGTTGTAACAGGAATCTGGATGCTGATGGTGCAGCCAGGGCTGGTTTGCTATTTTTGTGCTGATTGAATGTCCTAGAGGAGACAGCCCAGCTCCCCTCTCCTTGCAGTTCTCTCCATCTTCATGTTTCCTTTCCCTCTCCATTTTCCTTCCTGCAATCAAGTATCATTCCTTGTGTTCCCTTTCTGAGCCCTGATTTGCAGCATTTAAACTTTTTCTTACTTAGGAAGTGCAATGGAAACAGAACCAGTGTTTGTCCTGCATTTGTCATATTTTAGCTTGATCTTAACTTTCTCTTCCTTACACCCCTCATTTCTGCTTCTCCTAATGCCCCCTTTTTTCCTTTTTTTCTTTTCTTCCTATAAAACTCTTGGTCAGTGATTAGTTCTCTGCAAAATGATACTTGAGTTGCAGCTGGCACTTGTGGCTAGGATTATAATAGGCACATGAATTCCCTAAATACAATTGGTCAGGAGAATGGGACTCTCAGCAGAGGCAAAGCTGACCAGTAACTGACATTTTACTGCATGTTACAAATTGTGCCTCAAATTAGACATTTTGTAAAATCTGACAAAAAAATTAGTAGAGTGGAATTGTGTATGGTAGGGATGTTTGTTTTCCTGTAGGAAATCAGTCATGGTGATGTCAATGAAATAAATCTTGAGGGTAAGTTCAAGACAGGAGGCACGAGAGTCTCAGGATTTTTGAGAAGCTGGGGCTTCAGAATTGAGGCTGGGGTTGTCCTGTGTATGAGTTGTGGATCCCAAGGAGGAGAGGCCTGGATTTCTACCCTGTATTGTTCAGGCCTGTATTTCCACCCTGTCATGTTCACTGCACAATCAGTACATGATTTACATATTTGTAAACTTAGATCTCAACTCAAACACTTAACATGTCATCAGATCTGCTTAAAAAAGGAATTGCTAATTTTTTTTCTGCCTCTTTGATGCCTTGTTTTGTGTTTGCTGTCGTTGCTGCCATTGTTTGCAGACGTGGGTTGGCAACAAGCGGCGGAAGATGAGCAGCAAGAGTGTCATGGAATCTGGGGGCATCCCCACAGGGACTGCTCCTGCCACTTCCTCCATGCCCCCGGAATCAGCAGTGAGAAATGTGGTAAATATTGCTCGATCCCAAAGCCAGAAATCCTCTTGGACCTCTTCTAACAACGACGTGATAGTGACTGGTATCTACAGCCCTGCCAGCTCGTCGGGCCGGCCCGGAGCCGCCAAGCACACGAACGCCTCCATGGCAGAGCTACACAAAACCTCCATCCCGCGGCTCCCGGGCAAGAGCGACGCAGACTTCCAGCAGCAGCACATCCCTCTGGGACGGCAAGTACCCCACTGTAAGAACGCTTCCCTCTTAGTGGGGGAAAAGACCATTATCCTCTCCAGGCAAACGAGCGTGCTCAATTCCGCAAACTCCATCTGCAGTCACACGAAGAAGAGCTACGGCGGCTCCTCGGTGCAGACGGCGGAGCTGGTGTTACCTCAGAAACCCATGATTTGCCACAGGCCCTGCAAGGCCGAGCCCTTGGGGTGCCAGCGCTTGCAGAAACCCGAGCACACGGCCCTGGCGACACACGGGCCCCCCGGGCCCAGGGCTCACCCCAGGGACCCCGCGTGTGGCACCCAGAACCTGGAGATCCGCGAGGTGTTCTCGCTGGCGGTCACAGACCAGCCCCAGCGCCTCGTGGCGGGGAGTGCGGCGCAGAAACATCCCTCTCTGGAGGGCGGCTGCCTGTCCATCGCCATGGAGACGGGCGACGTGGACGACGAGTACGCCCGGGAGGAGGAGCTGGCCTCCATGGGGGCGCAGATCCAGAGCTACTCCAGATACTGTGAGGGCGGCGGCTCCGGCCGCGGGTACAACCAAAGCGCGGCCGCGGCCGGGCCGGGCCGCAGTGGGGGCTGTGGGGCACAGCTGGGCGGTGCCAGGGACGTGCCTGACAATCTCCTCTACCACAGCAGAGAGTTCCACCTGCCTGCACGGGCCTCATTGCACGCCACATCCAGCACGATTTATAACACTGCAAGCGCAGCCAGAAGTACCTTTTCTCCTCATTTCACATCTTCAAGTCAACTGAGGCTGTCACAAAACCAAAATAATTACCAGGTAATCCATCAATTTATCTCTGTCTTCAAACCTCAGAGCTGAGGTTGTTGCTAAATGCTGTTTCCTTTCAAAGTTGATAGCTATTAAGCAATAGGTTCACCTTTCTGCAGGCTATGCTCCTTTTATGCCTTTCAGTGGAGACAATTCCTTCTCAAACCCAGTGCAGGCAGCACTGCAGTGTGGTAACACTTCTACCTGTCCAACTGAGCCCCTGGTAGCCATATACTGAAGATCAATGAGGATTGGCTAAATTTTGGCTGCAGGAGGGTCATACTTACAAGCTGGTGGTTGCTCAAGCCTGTGTTGTTCTGCCTTGGCTTTCCATTACATGCCATAGCCATTCCCTGAGTGTTCCCCTGCAGACACACATCACACATGGCACAAGACATGGTTTCATGCTGACATTTGTGCATTTGCTCATCCCATTGATGTCAGCTTGGAATCCTGTACCCCCTGTGCAGGTGGCAGTCTCTGGACCTGTGTTCTCTCAGGGATTAGGATCCCCTGTCAGGGAGTTAGCTTACTTTCCCACTGCATCTAATTCAAATAATCAGTTTTACATTCAATCCCTTTATTCCTCTTCCTGTACTAAAATCCCTTTAGTGATACTGAGGGGAAATTAAATGCAGATCATTGAAGAACTAAAAGATGTTTAGGAGAAACTGCAACACTTGACACATTTTTTTAGTTTTTGGTATTACAAGGGGAGAGATACTTGTGCAGGAAACATCCAAATTGGTATTTTTCATGGATTTTTACACCATCTGGCATGACATAGCCTGGAGACACTGAGGTAAAAGTCTTTTAAGGCTGTCAGGATGTGATTTTCTGTGTGTCACCTGCATGCATTTGCCTGTTATTGCCTTTTTATTTTATCCTGAAAATAAACCATGTCGACAGTGTATCAGCTTTTCCTGTGCTTTGCTCACCAAGATAGAGAAAAAGACTTGGTGAGTCATGTTTTTGTAGGTTTTTTAGTTTTTCTCTTCTTTTTTTCCTGACTTGTTCCTATCTCATGTGACCATTTGAAAGAAAGCTTGAGTTCAAGTCAGTGCCACTTTTCACCTGAATTATTACTTTTCTGGGTAAACCAGAGGTTTGATGAATAGAGAGTAAATTCTGGGGAGTAGATGGCACATCAGATGAGCTGTTCTCTCCTTTACTCTCACACAGTCTCTCTGTATTTGCTGTTACTTTTCTTACTTGGTTATAGAATTCCTGAAATGCTGTTTACTTTTGCCATCCCAGTTTCACAGGAGAAGAAAAGCTGTAAATGTGCAGATCAGTCCAATAAAGGGTTGGTAGAAGTGCTTACTATTGAGTTAAGGACTTTTTTTTAAGTTTCATGAAGGGAAATCCATTACTGATGCCTCCATCAGCTGTGTGCTCATGGTGCTTTATTTCACTCTTGAAAAAGCATCAGAGAGATTGATTTCTTCTATTTTTAATTTTTTTCTAAATGAAATTCAGAATAACTTTGTTTTGGAGTTAGATGGGGTAGGAAGTGAGTCTTTTTGAAGAGCTAGAACAGTTCATGGTAGATGACATTCTATCTCTCCGTGTGGTGTTTTATGGATCACAATATGATCTCTGGAACTTTTTTTTTTTTCTTCCCCCTATTGTAACAACATATCTGGTTTTTTGATAAGTGAGGAATTCATCTGTATCACAGCTGACCTCCATGCCTGTCTCAGACACCCTGTTCTTTGGATTTGGAATGTGAATGGAGGGAGCTTCTGTTCCTGTCATATTCTTTGACATTCCAGAGTTTTAAACCTTGGAAAAGTTAAACAGGATGCTGTTAATTCCCTTATTGCTGTGAGCATGCACCCTGTGAACCCCTGAGGTGACACTTCTGGGTATTGGAGACTTTGTAAGGTGCTGTGTTGAATCCTTTTAGGCTTGTATAGGATGACACTTCATTTTTTTGTAGTCAGTTTATGTTAATTTTATTGCCCATGTTTAGCTAATTTATCCACCAGCACAGAGATGAAAATCCTTAAACTTGGGGAAATCTTCTTGAATTTAAAAATAGGTTAAACCTGAGCTAAATGATTATTGGAGTAGTTGAACATCCAAGCAGATGCTTCTTCAAAGTCAGGACTGTGTGATTCATGTTTTGATGAAGTAATTACTGTCATATGTTGGTGGGGTATCTAATTGGCAATTAGTTTTAGCTTCCTTACTGGTTCAATTAATCAAATTCATGTTAGTGTAACTTAAGACTAAATTTAATTAAGTGATCAATTTTAATGCCTGAGCAGTTTCAGTAAACAAATTCTTCAGCCTACTTGCTTGTCTTAGTTTGACTTTGAGTGTGTTGAAGTAGAGAGGTTATCTGTGCTGTCCTCCAGACTGAATTGGGATTTAGTCTTGGTTCCTTTCCCTGACCTTAAGGGACAAGAACACTGTTGAGAATGTGTGTATTTTTATTTACTTTGTTCCCAAGCCCAGCCCTTGTGCCTGTTTGACAAAGGCAGCTCAGAACAGTGCCATGCATGTTGTCTTTTGAGATGAGCTAGTCTGGTTTTGGCCTCATCCCGTTCAGAACTGTGTGCATTTGTCTTCCCAGCAACCCTTAATGCTCTGCCAGGTAGATTTTGCTTTATTCCCATAAAAAAGCACTGTAGAAGATGATGTGGTCTCAGAAGGATGTTGGGACAGCAGGCAGCTCTTTCAAATGCTGTTTATTGCATAGATGGTGTAACAGCAGTCCTGGGTGCCAGAGCCAAGCCTATAGCTGTCAGCATCAGCTTATAGGCAACACTTGAAGCCACCTTAATTCTTGTTACAATGCATTATATATTTTTCTTTACAGAGCATCTTAATACATACAACCAATCAGCATCATACACAATACCTTTACCATACCTTCTAACCTATCCTAGCTATTATCATTACAATACAATAGTTAGTCCTACCCAATCACAAAAATTAGTATGTTACAGTTTAAGCTTAAAGTTGTTTTTCTGTTTTCTTGCAGTGGAAAATTCCTAAATCTTTTCTCTACTTGCTACATCAGCATGTCTGTTTACCTATGGTATCCCCTGCTTTTCTTGGGAATTGTCTTTACCTGGTAAATGCATCTTTGTTTGTGGTCAAACATACCTTTACCCGAAAAACCTCCTTTCAGCTCGACTTAACCTTTGCTTCCTTAGGTTATCCAGTAACTTAATTCAGCAGTTTCTAGCTTGAAGCTTCTTTTATTCTTCTATATCAAAACTAGCTTTCAATTCTAAAGAGCCTTCTGCTAAGCATTCATTTCTGTAAAACTTTCCTGTTAAACTTTCATCCTCTCCAACAAAGCACTTTTTTTTTTTTTTTGTAGCCCCCTTTAAATTAGTGGAGTCACCTGGGTGGTTCCTCAGGGTGCCTTTACAGTGGATTCTGTGGTGTGAAGCTGTTGTGTGGGATATAGGGTTGTAATAGATGTAACTTTTCTATACAGAATTTCCAAAATGTGTGTGTGCAGTGAAGAAATCAATATTTTAGGCTCAAAACCTGATGCAGGCTGGCCCTTGGGAGGGGAGGTGCTCCTTTCCAGCCCCCCTCAACCCTTTTTGTGCTGTAGTGAGAAAGTGTCTGACCTTGGGTGAGCTCCAAGTGCTTCCAGCTAAAAGCTTGAAGAATAAAAGTGTTTTACATGCTTGTGCACCAGACACCTGTACCAGGGCTGCTGTGCTTGTTGTGCTATCCTGCAAGAGCCATCAGTGAAGCACTTTGCAAATGCAGAAACTCTCAGTGCAGTTTGGTTCAGTCAGCAGAAGTGCACAGTTTTTTTCCTCACATACATGTCTGTAATGACTTGAGGTGATTGATCTCTCCAGAGCTGTGTTTATTCTCTCAGGCTTTGCTTGTCTGCAGCAGAAGATGAACATGGAATCTTAGATAAGCCTAAAATATTCCAGGCTATGACATACCTCAGATGGTCAGGGAAAACACTCTGAGATTTTTGTTTTATAAAGTCTGACCTCTGGGAATGATGGAGAAGCAATAGGAATGGAAGCAGCTCTCCTTTGCCTTCACACCCCTTCCCCTTCCTTCTCTGTCCTGATATCCCTGATTTTTCTGCTGATACTCAAATCTAACATCAGACATTGAACAGCTCAGTGACAAACACCAGAGCATTTTTTCTGGAAGTTGAAGTGATGTAATTGAAAAAGATGTGAAGGCAGCTCAGTCCTCAGCCCTTGTCTGACTCCAATCTGCTCATCCTGCCAGTTTGGGACAGATGGAAAGGCAAACTGCTGTTGTGAAATACAAGTTTTGGGGTACCAAAAGTACAGAAACACCCAAGCTGTCACTGTTATCTTGCCCTCACCCAAAGAAACAGTGTTTTATTCTTGGCAGTAAAGGTGAGTGTGGCTTTGGTTTTGAATCTTAACCTGTTTACAGACATTGGTGTCAGAATTGAATGCACAGTGCTGAAGTTTCAGTATTGACTCTCACAGCAACCTAAGCTGCTCTTGTTTTCTGATCTGTTTTCTCCTTCCCCTCTGCAGATTTCAGGAAACCTTACTGTGCCTTGGATTACAGGTTGTTCCAGAAAAAGAGCAGTAAGTACATTTTCATTTAAGTATCTAATGCATCAAGTGAAGCAATGAAAAGTTGATAAAAATGCATTTTTGAAAATGTCAGTTCTATTTACCTTGGGTGGGTTTTTTCCCGTTTTCCTTTGATACAAACATTATCTGCAGGTGCAGTGTTTCAGTTGAGGTGAAGTTGATGTCTGTCTTTAAAAGCATGTCAAGGTCATAATCCAGTGTGAGGTGATGCCCAGGCAGGAATCATGCTCTTAGCTCAAATACAACATCTGAATTGATAAAGACTGAGAGTTTGGAGCTCAGAATATGTTTTTTATATTGAAAGTGAAGTGGTTGTTAATTGAGGTAATTGAATGCTTAAGAGAGTAACTCCCTCTGCAGCTTCTCTGCACATGCACAGAATTAGTCAGTGCTTGTCGGAGTCCAGGGCATCCCTTTGGATGACCTGGGACCTGAGGAAGAGAGTTTGAACCCTGGACAGGGGGGTGTGAAGCCGGTCCAGGGGGGTTGGAGACCTTGGCACACAGCCCAGAAAGACACCGAGTTTGATTTTAGTCCATGGGAAAAGCTTCCAGCACTAGGAGAAGAATTGCAAACCTCAAGGGTGTGAAAATAGTTCTTTTCCTTCTTCCTCGTCCTCCATCTTCTGATGTAGTGATGACACAAAGTAGTTTGAGGGGAGTGGGTTAAGGTAGAAGTGACCTTTCTAGTATAGGCACTAGACATTGGCACAAATTAGTAAATAATGGACACGTAGTTATCTGTATAAGAGTAGAGCACCGCCTCACCGGGGGGCAGTCGCCTCGTGTCCCAGCCGCTGTCCGGACCTCGGCTGGGTGCAGAGAAAACTTTGAGATATCAAATAATAAACAACACGAGAAACCTGAAAACAAGGCCTTGAAGACTGCTTTTTTCCACACGACGCGGCTCAGGGCTTTTAGAGGGCCAAGGACTCTTAACAGCCGGAATCTCGGGTGAGAAAACCAAACCCGAGAAGTGCTGGCTGTAGGAACTTGACCAAGTCTAATTTTATCCACATAAATGTCATTTCACAGTAGCAGAATCAGCCAGTTTGGTGTCCTTAATTCACAGACAACTCCAAACCAATAACACAAGGTATGAAGCAGCTTTTGTCAGGGAAAAAAACCTCTGCCCAACTCTTTTGTTTAGTTCCTGCTCAGCATTTCCAGCTTGTCTTTGAAGAGGTGTCAGTTCTGCCTCCTTACCAAGAAATCCAGCCTCAGATGGGATGGTACAGCCAGGCTCTCCAGGGGCTGCTCTGTCACTCCAGCTCTGTCAGAAGCAACTGGGGAAATGTCTGTCATGGTAACCAAACTCCCCAGTCTGTGGAGCTGGCAGTGCCCTGGCAGTGGCTGCTATGTTGGCAACGAGGTCTAGGCAATGGAAGAACTTTTTCTTGCTTTCTCCTGCTGTAACCAGAACGTTTTCCTTTCTTAGTTATTTTCTGTTCTTTAGTCTTTAAAAGGTGTGAGTGTGGCAGTGTTTCCTGTATAAGTAGGAATCTAAGGACCATCATGTGAAAAACGAGTTCCACTCTTTTAGAAAAAATTATAAGTTTAATAAAAAAATAAAAATAGACAATTAGGAGACAAAAAGCAAAAGTTTCTCGGCTGAGGGTGCCTGGCATAAAGTCAGCCAGCAGCACACTTTTCACTCTTTCAGACTTCGATATTTAAGGATTGCTGTGTCCTTTCAATCATCTTATCTGGTAGATTTATTTGTGGGTGGCTCCACTCTGTCTGGTAACATGGGTCTCATAAATTTTCTTCTTGAGGTTTTTGATTGTTTTCATTTTGATAAAAAACCAGAAAGTTAGCAGTTTTTTATGCAGGGTTACAAGGTGACGACCCCCCCCATATTTTTTGGCCTGGTCACTTCAGATGTCACAAAGAAAAAACCCAGTCCTCTTACCACGTACATTATGTCACAATCAGAAAATACACTCATCACTTTTCCAAACTCCATTAACAAAACATAATAGAGTACAATTATACATATAGTATTCATTCTAATATTTGCGAAAAGCCAACTTTATAATATGTATTTATAACAATCACATTAATGGTGTTTTCTCTCAGACCTTTTCTAGGTCTCAGCTGAAGCACTTCCACTTTCTGCAGAGTTTGGTACAATCACTTCTTTTTATACAGAGAGCACTTTATAAGAGCATCTCCCAGAGGAACTGGTACTTTTATACAAATCCTGTTGTGCTCAATCCATCTTTTTTCTTTCCTAAGTGCTAATTCTCTTGAGGACGCTTTTTAAAATGCAGCTCTTTTCTGTAAGGCTCATCCCCTCTATCACTTAGAGCATCACTTAGACCTTTTAGAGCATCTCACCAAGGAGCTGGGAAGTGTCCTTGGATAGTTTCACAGCTAAACGGGGAGGTTTTCCCCCTCCCTCCCAGTACTCTGCCACCCTATCCATAGCCAATATCCAGTTGTAAGGTAATCCAGGTCGGGTGTGTGATCTGTCAGGTACAAATTCAGCTGCTGAGGTTGTTTTTAGTGTTCAGTGCTGTTCTGGGGGTCAGGTGAGTGCCAGAGCCAGCTCAGATTTGGCGGTGGGAGCACTGGGCTGGGAATGGGGTGATGTTGGCCCCTGCCTGCAGCGCTGGGGGGGTTGTTGGGCATTGTGGTCATACTGGATACCTGACCCCAGCTGTAGAAGACATTTCTGGAGTAAATTTTAAACTTTCAAGGATGTGGAGGTGCCTGTTTATTAATCTTAGGGTCCTTAAGGTTTAAAAATACCTTTAAGATCATTGAGTACAACTGTCAGCCCTGTGAACAGCTGTGGAGTCTGTGGTCCAACCCAGGATGCTGCAATTTTCCCAGAGAGAGATGTCTTGCTAGAGACAGCCTTCCAGGGATCTCGGGCAGTCTCTGGCTGCCAGGCAGCCTCGGCAAGGCACAGCCTGTGGCTGCAAGTGATCAGCTCTTAGCAGTGGTTTCAGCTCATAGTAGTGATTTCAGCTCTGCCTTGCGAGGTTCTCCCAAGCCGACTCAGGGACAGAGAGACAAGTGCTGTGTAGTGATTCCACAGGATAGCTTTTATTATCCAGCATCCTACAAAGGGATGGCCAGGGACAGCAGCTCCCTGCTGAGCAGGGTAAACTCTGGGGTATTTATGGGGGAAAGCAGGGGTGGTACCAAAGGGGAAGAACCAATGGGTTGGAAAGGTATATCAAAGCACTGTGGGTGCTTTGCTCTGACCTGAGAGAGAACTGCCTCATCTAAGGGTTCTCTCTCCCGGGGAGGGGTTGAGATGAGTTTATTACATTCCATTCAAGGGACATCCCTCCAGGGCAAGGGCCTGGGAGGCTCATCCACCTCTATACAGCCCAGCATCAGCATGGTCACCACTAAACCATGTCCCCAAGGGCCACATCCACATGTTTTTTGAACACTTCCAGGGATGGTGATTCCACCCCTGTCCTGGGCAACCTGTTCCAATGTTTTACAACCCTTTCAGTGATAAAATATTTCCTAATATCCAACCTGAGCCTCCCCTGGCACAGCTTGAGGCTGTTCCTTCTCGTCCTGTCCCTGTTCCCTGGGAGCAGAGCCCGAGCCCTCCCCGGCTGCCCCCTCCTGTCAGGGAGTTGTGCAGAGCCAGAAGGTCCCCCCTGAGCCTCCTTTTCTCCAGGCTGAGCCCCTTCCCCAGCTCCCTCAGTTGCTCCTGGTGCTCCAGCCCCTTCCCCAGCTCCATTCCCTTCCCTGTCTCTAGCCTCTCAATGTCTTTCCTGCAGTGAGAGACCATTAAGGATGGTTATTAGGGAATGCTTTTTCCTTAGACCTTTACTCATTTGTCTTTTTAATCAATAAAATGCATAAAACCCATTGGTTAATGCAGTCTGTTTGCCAACATCTGTGTCCAGATTTGTGGATGCACTTTCCCAGTCTGAGTGCAGAATCAGCCTCCTTCAGGAGACAAATTGAGGACTTGGCACTCTAAAACTGCTGTGTACATACCAGGGGTAAGACAAGCAAAAGAGAAAAAGCTCCTACTTCCTAGAAACTTTGATTTCAACTGTGAAATTCTTTTGAATAAAGAGTGTGAGGGAACAGAAATAGAATGGATAGAGTTGTAGAAGTGCCATTATGGCAATTACTACCATTCAAATGGGAAAAAGGCTAATCTGTATTTTGGTTAAAATGGAGAAGATTGTCTTTTAGATGCTCTGAATTTTTAATCTTCTGCCTTGATGTTTTGTTTCCCTTGCCCTGTCCTTCAACTGTATCAGGAGAGAAATAAAAGCTGTGCAGTTCTGCAGAAACTCTCTCTTGTCTGCTCAGCTCTGCTGTAGGATGATGTAATCTTGATTGTTAATGAATATTAGTCTAGAAATATCACCCTCTCAGTAACTCATGAGAGTGTCTTTGGAAATGACAGTGTTCTGTGTTCTGTCCTGGTGCATGTGCAGTGGCCTTTATGAATGCATTGATTTTTGGCTTTTTACAGGGTGGTGGAAGGATAACAAGGATTCAAAAATAGCAGTGAAGGTACTGGTTAAGGAGAGTTAAAAGGGAGAAAATATCTTCACTTCTGTTCTTAAGTCTTGAGTGTACTGACTGTGCTTCAATTCTGTCATCTGAAGTCTGAGCAGAATGGTTTGTGTTTGTATTAGATTTAAAAGTACTGGTGTGCTCTGGAGAACATTTGTCACACAGGTGGTGACTCTGGGTAAGATGTGCCTTAGTGGTGAAGTTTTATTTCGGGGGAGAGAAGGGACTTGTCTGCCCTGAGCTTCATTTTGGGGTGTCTGGGCCCTCAGACTGATGTATTTGGGGACAGGAAAGACCTGAAATGGGTGGAGAGTGCTAGATTTTGATTTTTGTATCACTGTTTGCACATTGGCTATTTGAATAAAACTCTGTCACAGGAGTGCAGGCACACTTTGGGCAGGTGGAGGGGCTGAGGTGTGACACCTGCCCCCAGCTGTTCTGGGCATGGGAACACAGCTGGATTTTGTGGGGGAGGCACATCAGCACAACTCTAAAGAAAGCTCCTCCTTTGCCTGGGGTCTGCAAGGCTCAGGAAAACCGATGTCTCTTCACAGAGAAACCCTGGCAGGGATTAAAGCTGCCTGCAGTCAGAGGGCACCTCAGCTCTGCCTTTTGTTTTAAAACTATCCCAGGAGGAACTTGTGGAGTTCTCTCCACTTTCCTCTGCTCTCCCAGGAGGGGAGAAGACTGTGGTTTAGTCAAGTCAGTGGGAGCATGTCTGAGTGAGACAGTCGGGGTCTGCAGTGAGAGGTGAGTCAAGCTGGGGGTCTCTGGATGGGAACACTGCTTGTTCCTACTTTGTGGCATTTGGGATACTGACTAAAGTATTTCCTCTGTCTGTGAGATATTTTACTACGTATCTCAAGATACTTCTCCATTGGTAATACCATCCATAGTACGGCATGGCCTTCTGGCTGGGAACAGCACCTCCTTGTCCCACAGCAATGCTGAAGGAATGCAAAGGGGGACAAGTCTGGTAATCTTTTTATTATGTGATGTGCTGCACCTCAGTGCCACAAATCACCTTGGCTTATTGTCTGCTGTCAACCTGCAAGCAAGGAGTGCATCCTGTCTGAACAGGAACTGCAAAACTTTCTGGTCCAGTGTGAGGAAGACATTAATAGATCAAGTAAGAATCATGATAATTGCCATCTAAAAATCAGTTTACTTTGAGGCTGAACATTCACTGTTTCAGAAATCAGCTCAAAATCTCCAGAAGGGTGAGTTGTCAGTTTGTGTGGTTTGAGGGTCGGTTTGGAAATTAGATTGAGATGACTGGGGCTCAATGTAAATTCTTTGCCAGACTGTTCATTGCATTGATATCTCTTTTTTTTCCACCTTTTTAGTTGAGTTTGATTTAGAAACAGATATTAACAGAATATCTGTAATTTTGGCCGAGTGCTGAAGCAGATACAGCTCTTCTCACAATGGGATGCTATGAAATTTTTATCAGTTCTGCTTCCATCAGAGCAAACTTCAAGTTTACCCAACCAGTGGGGAAAGATGCAAAAGGTCTCTGCTGCAGAAACCTAGCAGTGTGTGAACAGGAAGAGTTGAAGGGTGCCTTCAGACACCTTTGTGCCTGAGTTTGTGCAGCTGTGTGTGAGCAGCAGTGTCCAGCCTAAGCTCAGGATGGGTGTCACTGACAGGGGGCAGCTTTGTGGCACTGCTGAAACCTGAAGCTGAAACCTCAGGCTGAAGGAATGTGTAATCTGTGACAGCTTTAATGAGGTTAAATATCTTGGTGTGTTAGGGGAAAATGCAGACCTTCAGAATTTGTATGTGGGAAATCAAGAAATAATAAACTGAAAAGCAAGAATGATATGAAATGGTGCAGATGGGAAAGGAGAAACGTAGTGGAATGATTCAGAAATCACTGTTAATACATACAAATAAGATCTTGAGGTGGGAATTGATAATCCTCTGAAGAAAACAGATAGTAATTAGTGTCAGGGTTCAGAGAGCTCCATGCTGGTGTCACTGGGAAAGGTGAATAAGGCAAAATGACACTGTGCTTGTGCAGAAGAATCTGGGATTTGTTCATACCTTGAGTACTTTGAGTGCTTCTGATCTTCCCATTCCTCCCAAAATATAACAGAGAAGCAGTGACAAGGATCAAAGGCATGGAAAATTTGTTTGTGAGAGGTTTGTTTGCTAAAAATAACCATTACCTCAACTCATTTCATCACCAAGTATCAGAACTGAATGTTGGTTTAATATGATTTCACTGCAATTGAAATGAACGCCACACACAGTGCTCAGCTGCAGCATAAAGGCAAGTTATGTATAAAACCTCTAGTTGTTCCATTTTTTAGCATGTCTTTGATTAATAATCTGAAATTTGTGTATGGCTTTTGTGCATGTGGCCTGAAACATTTTCAACTGATGCATAAAACCCGATCTAAAAAGGCAGGCTCTAAGAAAAGGCAGGATGAGGACACTCCACTCCGTGCAATTATTCATCCCAATTACAGGCACCGGATTTCCACCACAGATATTGCTGCACAGTGGGGGGGACGAGGGGCTCAGGCAGAGAGCCAGGAATGTCTCTAATAAACTGGGTCATCTCTTCCAAGGATGCTGCTGTTACACTTGGGAGGTCGGGGATAAGCTGGGTTTAACCCTGCGCACAGCACAACTGCTGATTCAGTTTGCTTTTCCTTGGCAATGGATAGGCTGGATTCTGCTGGACAAAGCCTCTCCTGCTTTTTAAACTGTGGCCAACAGAAGTGGCAAATGTAAAGGATTCAGCCAACAGTCAGCACTGCCAAGGATAAAGCCAAGCCTTGAATCAGCAAGCCAGGTATCTGGAGAGAGGAAATGAGATTTGTATTCAGAGCTGAGTTAATGACGTAAAAAAATAAGAACTGAATTACTGGCTTGCCTTCACCTATAAGTATTGTCATGAATATGAAGATTTCCAATATTATCTTTTGATATTTTTCCTATAATTAATATTATATTTGTAGGGCTCTGAGATTTTCCTCTTGGTCCCTCATTTCCTCTGATGGTATTAAGCATGAGAAGGTTATTAACTAAATTGATGGAAGCTTAGTTACGTGTACAATGTAGAAATTCTATCCTTTATTTTCTGACAAAAGTCATTATGTAATTTTTAAGCAGTTTATAATGCAGGAGTCAAACTTGGATATGATCCATGTCAAGGGGATGATCCATGTCAAAGGAATTAAAGGTAGTTGGTGATTTCCCTAAGAAATTGCTGATAAGGCCCATGGCACAGCGTGTTACATGAAGGCAGCTAATCTGGAGCTGAGATTTGGACATGCTCAAGTGTCATTTACGTCTACTGAGCTTAAGGGGTGACACTGATCCCATGATGCTGGTGCAGCAATTGAGAGCAGGGTGTGTAAATGATGATCCTTCAGGATCTCTCAGATCCCACAGTGCTGCTGACTTGGCAGAGCATAGGGGCTCCTCAGTGCTGGTCTTGGCAGAACAAAATGGCTAAAATGAGACAGACTCCAAAGTAGAAAAGATAAGTTACATAAACATAATTATACAGCAGTTGTGAGGTGAAAACCATTGAGTAGTGATGTATCTAATAAGATTTTTATTGAAACAGTTGCAGTAGGTCATCAGAATTAACATCTATCCACTAAAATGGAAAAGATCTGACTTTGCTTTTTAAGGAAAATTTTTGAAGGCCGGGTGCTTTTGCTAAATTCTGCTTTTTCCATATAAAGTCCTCGTTTTGAGTAAGTAAAAGCTGAGCAGGCTCTGCACCTTCCTGGGCACCATCTCTTGGGGAGCTCGAGGCAGGCACTGGGTGTCTTTAGTCCAAGGCAGGATCACTTTCCCTGCTACCGAGTCCTTGCCCTGGGTTCTTTTAGGAGAGGAAGCGTTTCTGAATAACTGGGAAACCACATGGCAAGAAGAAACCTGAGCTTCCTCCAGCAGCAGCTGGACTTTCTTTGGGTTTTGTTCTAATTTGGCCAACGCAACCACCGGGGTGGGAGAAGACAGCCTGGGCAAGGTTTCTCCCTTACCTGTGCTGTAACACCAGGCACATTTCCTGGTGCTCCACAGAATTTCACAGAATATTCTGAGCTGGAAGGGACCCCACAAGGATCACTTAAGTGAATGGGCTAAAATGAGAGAGAGTGGGAGGGCAAATTTGGGTGTTCCAGGGGGGTTTTAGACTGTGGATGTTAAATGTGAGGGATTGTTGTGTGTTCTGTCCCTGCTGAGCACCGATCACAGGGAGCTCTGTGAATTTGATATAAATAGGGCCAGGAGACAAATCTCCATTTGAATGCCTTTATTAGAACAGCTATGGGTGGGGAACCCAAGAGGCCACACACCACCACCACCACTGCTCCCTGGAGCAACGAGGAGGAGGAGGTGAAGCAGCTTTGCCAGACAGCTGACAGAGCTGGGGCTTCCGTTCTCATGAGAGTTGTAGGAAGGCACTGTAGGGCTCGTGGTCTAGGGGGTGTCTGTCTGGTCGAGTGCTATTTAAGTTATGGTGACGAGGTGGAACCCAGCTCTGATTGGTGTGAGGTTCTCTATGGTTCTGCCGACCCAGAGTGGTTATTCTTAGTCCTTGGTTTTGTGTTGGCTCGTTGTTTTTAGGGATTTTATGTCTGAATGGTGTCCCATGAGCACTTGAGGTCTCTTCGTTTGCATGTACGCCATTTTGGGAAGCAGTGGAGGCAAAACCCGACGCGAAAGGGGATACAATTACAAGGTAGGGGATCAGCAATTAGTATCATTAACAAGGCTACAGCTGCGGGGTAGAGGATAAGCAACCAGGAGCATTAACAACACAAACATTAACAACAAGTAATCAAACAAAAGAAGGTACAGATACAAGGAAGGGGATAAACGGCTAGGAACATTAACGATTAACACAAGCATTAACAGTGATTAACACAAGCATTAACAACGAGTCATTAGACATCAACAACAGTGATTACCTAAGTAAACACTTAAAAAAACTTGTGTTTTGGGGATTTATTCCCCACAAATTCACTGCGAGGGCCTGCAGCAGTGTGAACTCTGCAGAACCAGCAGGCAAGGTTAGTTATTTATGTTTAAAAAACACCCACTGTCTTTTAGGAGGTGAGGTTGCCCTGAGCAGTCAGGAATGTGGATAGGCCAGGGTGCCTTGTATCTCCGTGTAGTCTGAGCATTGCTCTCTGCCTTCCCTCTCCTCAGTGCTGGGCTGCCGCAGAGCAGAGCTCTTCCCAAGTACCCATCTCTTTTGCCAGCAGCTATAAAAGGAGTTATTGCTGCAGTGATCCAGGAGATGGCTGTACTTTTGTTCCTTGAACATGGCTTGGAGTCAGGAGGAGCTCAGGTCAGGTGTGCAGCGTGAGCGGCGGCAGCTGCGGGCGAACGGGCACCAGGGATTTGGCTTTGCCTGGGTCTGGAGCTGCACTTTGCTCAGCCTAGAGCAGCCTTCAATGAGCCAAGTGGATTCCTTTTTGGATGAACGTGGCCTGGGGCATTCTGCCTGGGAGCATCTCCTGTGCTGAGCTGCCCTGGGCTGTGCAGAGCGCAGCAGCTCAGGGGTGTCCAGGGTGCTCCTCACCATTGCCACTCTGACCCAGTACCATCAGCCATGGGATGGGCAGGATGGGAACAGCCCCCTTAATTCCAGACTGGGATGATGGAACTCAGGAAAAATGCCAGGAAAAACTCAGAGTACCTGGTAAGCACTCAATCGTGGATTCATTAAAGTTGGAAAATACCGCTAAGGTTATCAAGTGCAACTGGACCGTATTTGAATTTATCTGCTGCATCTTTTTACTGGGATTACTTTAGGAAGAGAAAGGTTTGGTGCCCCTATTTTGTGTTCATACATTGAGGAGACTCAAGTGCTTCTAACATTTTTAATTTTAAGAGAAGAAAATTGCAACAATTACAATATTCTGAAGATTAACAAAAGCTAGAACTGGGAACTGTACAAGATTGTCAAATGATCCTAGTTCTGCAAAGTTACTTTTTATTCCACTTAAAATTATTCCTTTCTAACTTTTAACAGTTTTTAAATGAGCAAACACAGAATTCAGCTATTGAAATCATGAACACAGTTCAGCTACTGAAATAGTGACACATGTGGCACATGGGCTACAAGTTACCTGTGTAGACTTTGTGGTTGATTTTCTGTCCTCTGAATAGCAGAAGTGAAAAACATGGGTTGGTGTAACAAAACTGTAGATTTTAGATAAAATTCTATGTGAAAAGCTTTTGATAAAGCTTGGAAGCTCTACTAGAGAAATATACTCTGCTCACAACAGTTCAAACAGTGGTAAGATGTTCAGGAATTCTTTTTCAGTGTTACTCCTTTTATCACTGATCCACTCTCACATGTTTTGATAAATGTAGACAAAAAGTTTGGGAACTCACAGATAAACAGTGGAACCAATTTAAACTCGAGCTCACCACATAAACATTAAAGTATTCCCTTTAGGAAGTCAGAATCCTTTGAATTATGCATGTGTTGTAGTTTGCAGTAAGATAAAAACTTTAAGGGGGGAAGGTGAGAAACTTGAAAAGCCTTTAAGGAATAATTTGCATCAATTGGGTGGAGAGAGTAAACAGCACAAGGGGAAAAAAAGTTATTTTCAGTAAGGCCTTATAGAATGAGATAAAACAAATTACCAAAAAAATCAGGTGGAGTTGAAACAAAGCTGAAGTGCCTTAAACTTGTGTTAATGCTGACACTGCCTTTACAGTGAATCCCAGGGAACTCTGAAGTGCCCTGGATTAAAAAAAAAGAAATCAAAAAACCCCAAATTCTTAAGGGAGACTTAAAAGAGAAGAGCCATGGAGACAGTAGAACGTGTGTGTTACTGTATGGGAGACCTCTGGACATGAATGCTCAGGATAAGCAGATTTTTTTTCAATCTAACAGTATTTTTTTATCTTGCAGTTACAGGACCGCACACAATTTAGTGACCGAGACTTAGCTACCCTAAAGAAATACTGGGACAATGGCATGACCAGCCTGGGCTCAGTCTGCAGAGAGAAAATTGAAGCTGTGGCTGCAGAATTAAATGTTGACTGTGAAATAGTTCGGGTAAGAAATCCAGAGTCTTCCCTTATCTCGTTGCAGGAGCAAAAATAGGACAGATGAAAGGCTTTAAAAATTTCATGAGGAAGCTTGAAATAGATTTCACATATTACATAATGAATGACCGTGTTGGGAAGTGCTCTCCTGCTCTTTCTGCAGTCTATATTTAGTAAAAGCCCTCAGGTAGGAGTCTTATTGATCAGCAGCAGAAGCAGCACTATGAGGTGTTTGACATTCTCTTGAGTAGGATTTTACTTGAAAGTGTTACATTTTTGAAGGAGATCCTAGAAGGCTGAAAGGTACTATTTATATTGCTAATAAGATACCAAAAAAGGGCTTTTCTAAAGATACAGGGAAAATACTTCTATTCATGCTTATAGTGAAAATTTTGTGAAAGAAAATTCCTCCAAAATAGGAAAAAAAATATTTTACAAAACTGTTTTGAGGGCAGGTTGAGGTGTGATGAAGGAATTCTGGGTCAGTTCAGTTTGATGGTCCTTATAGGTGGCACAGGTGTGCTGGAGATAACCTGGTTCCCAAGAACCTCTGCACATCATCTCTTCCAGAGGCTGGGAAGTTGTTGCTGCTGTGTCCTGGATGAGCAGACACACAGCAGCACCCTGCAGCTCTGGGGTCTTCTTTGCTCATCCCAGCCTCAGGAAATGGCCCCACTGTTTGCAGTCAAAGATAGGAGCCTTCCTTTCCCTTATGACAGGCATGACAATTGGGATTATTCCTTTCAGGCTTCATCCTCTTTTTCCAGCTGTTTCCTAAATTCCTGACACTGCTGCAGGAGCAGGGCTGAGAGCCCCTAGTGAAACTCTCCTGTTGTGGAGACGTCTGGCTTGGTGGGTCCAAATGGTTCCAAAGCTGCTTTTAGGGTTGAACAGCAATCTGGTTATTTGTTTTTGTGGGCACACAGGAATTCTAAAAAACCCAGTTGTACTTTTGGAGGCTGAAGAGAATCACTCTTTTCTCTGTAGAGAGCAAAGCTGCTCCTTGTTTTCCAGAGGCTTCACTTTGCTCTCTGAAAGGTGAAGCTGTTCCCCCTGGCAGCACTTCCTGGCCATGACACACCTCCTGGACAGCACAGTGACCCAGGCTCCCTTGGTTTGTTCCCTTGGGAACATCCTCGTTGGCACACAAGGGGTGACACTGTCGAGTTCTGTGCAAACCTTTCCACATGCTGGAATGTTTCTGTCCTCAGGGCAGAGACAGGGACAGCCTGGAAGGCTCTGGCATCACCTACACCAGAACAGACTCACAAATGATCCCATGCACTTCAGACCTTGCTGGAAGTGTTTAAGGAGAATGTATTTTAGGGATAGAGATAGAACTCTCAAGCTGATTTCCCACATGGCAATCCCAGTCTGCTCTTGCCCTCACCGTTTTGCTGTTCCAGAATGTTCTCTGTTCAGCAGAGCACACAGGATGTGAAACCTTCTCTTTCCCATTTAATTTGAGACACTATCAAAACATGTTCATCTTCTCTGACATTCTCAGTATGTTGAATGAAAGATTTTCTGCTTTTGTGGGGGTTTTTCTTTAATTTCTTTTCTTCCAAAACTGAATAGACTGGTAATAGAAAAAATGATCTAGGTAGTTCTCTGCATACCTGTTGTGGATTCTTCAAAGAGGAAAATCAGCAAGCTGGGAAAGCAAATACCAGCCAACAAAAATGATTTGCTAAAAATAGTGTTCAGCATGCTATCTTTTAGCTTCTTAGAGATGCAGCTTTAAAAGGGTTTTTTCTCCAAGGCTGGCACAGCATGAAACTGTGTTTAGTAGTTGGGACTGCTGTTAATATTCCTTTATTTTTTCTCTTTGGTAATCAAGGTATTATAAGCAAAAAGTTTTTTACTCAACTTTTTCAGAACCCTAGGAAGAGGAACAGGGCAGGTATTTCTGAAATAAGGCCAGAGTGATGTTTAGTGTGTCTTTAAAGAAAATCCTAAAATATTTTAATGTCTTGGGAAACTCATTTGGAACAGAGGCCTCATGGAAAGGATGTGCCTTCTGCCATGGCCTGATCATGTTTTCAAACCCAGGAACTGCTGTTCCTATTTCTGGGGGTGTAGGTGGTGTGGAAGGGGGACAAGAGCCAGCCTGAAAAAAGTGGGAGTAGCAGTTGGTAAAGAAATGGATTCCTGGCTCTGGGAAGGATTTTTGGTTGCTAGTGGAGAACTGATTTGATGGAATGAAGGGTCTGGGCTACAGGGGCTGTTGAGCAGAGTTGAGATGAGATGAGAAGCTGAAAGCCTGAGTGACACAAGGGAAGGGAGAGCCTTAGGAGGTGAACAGTTGCAGACAATTCTTGTTACATCATGTTAAACTCTGAATCTTTAATAATTTTTGGTGTAGATGTTTCTTCATCAGAGAAGGCAAATTAATGACCAGGTGTACAGATCCACTTGGGGAATTTAGAATGTGGGTCTTCTTTTTTTTTTTTTTTTTTTTTTTTCTCCTTTGAAATTCAATTTTATTGATGTAAGATGAACTTAAAGCATCCATCTCCATCCCACCATGGCAGGGTTTCCAGGTTCCCTGGGCTGGTTTTATCTGCCAGACTGTTCCCAGTGTGCTCCTCTGCACTCACTGCAAACAACTTTTCCTAAAGCTCTGTCTTACAGCCAAAGGGGACTGAAGGATGAGCTGCTCTGAGCTTTATTCTTCCAAGTTCCTTTCTGTCCTCCAAGGGGAGTGCTGTAGATCTGTCACCTTGACCAGTTCCCTCTGTGCTGTAGGAAATCCTAAAACTGGGGGAATGCTTGGGTCATTGGATGCTTCAGTCCCCTTATGGAAGTTGCAGAGTAGGAGAACCTGGATCAAAGATCTTATGTTAAATTTGTTCGATAATTTAGGTGGGCAGAGACCTTACAAAGTCACTTAGTCCTGCTCTTTATCTGGAGCAGGATTGACTTTGGAATCAAGTCAGGTTTCTCAGGATGTTGTCCAGTAAAAGGTTGAGTACCTCCAAGGCTGGAGGTACCAAGGCTCCTATGGACAAACTGTCCCTCTGCCTCACTGTAAAGCATTATTTTTCCTTTATATTCTCACTTCCAATCAGACCTTCTCTTGCTGCCACTTGTGCCTATTGCTTCTTTTCCTTTTGCTGTGCACCTTCCTGTTTCCCTTGGAAAGCTGAACTTGGACACAGGATTTTGGGAAGCAGCCTCAGGAGGGTCAAATACTGGGGAATAATCAGCTCCCTGAACTGCTGGCTGCACCCTTGCTCCTGTAGCCCAGATGTGCTGATGTCACTTGGTTGGGGGCCTGTTGCTTTTGTCATAGTTTCTGATATCATTCATGTTTATTTCTCTTACAAGACTTGGATTGGGAATCGAAGACGGAAATATCGTTTAATGGGGATTGAGGTCCCACCCCCTAGAGGAGGTCCTGCTGATTTCTCTGATCAATCTGAATTTGTTTCTAAATCAGCACTTAATCCAGGAGAGGAAACTGCTACTGAAGTGGGGGATGATAATGATAGGAATGATGAAGTATCAATCTGCTTATCTGAAGGAAGCTCACAAGGTATTTGGAATGCAGTTACTACTGTGCCTATATTTTCAATTTTGTGCAGTGTGCATGCTTTGGATTCTGTTGTACACATTCAAAAATGTCTGACAGAGTCACAACTGCTCCACCCCACCTGGGCTGAAGGTACTGTTTGGTCTCTTTCTTCTACCTCTGTGTCTCTGAGTTTTGTTGGGTTTGTTACACAAAGATTGGAGAAACCTTTGTTCACATGAGCCCCGTTTCTGCCAGATTCATCTGAAATGAAATCGAGAGTTCCTGTTTTGCTGGTGCAAGTGAGAGCTGGGCAGCCAGTACAGGTGGGGAAGCCTCACTTCCCAAGGAAGCCAGATTTAAAAAATGCTCTCTGCCAACTGCTCAGTTCTTCCCAGCCAGCTGAAATGGCCATTCCATTTGACACACCATCCCTGGAAGTGTCCAAGGCCAGGTTGGACTGGGCTTGGAGCACCCTGGGATGGTGGAAGGTGTCCCTGCCATGGCAGGGGGTGGAACAGGATGAGCTTTAAGGTCCCTCCCATCCCAAGCCATGCTGTGATTCCGTGGTTCCATCCCTGTGATCCTGAGCCACCCCAGGCACTGATGGGGCTGGAGCTGCTGCTGGGACTGAGCAGAGCTGCTGGGACTGTGCATTCCCAGTTCTCCTGGCAGGGAACCCCTCAGCTCAGGCTGGAACAAGGAGCTGCCCAGGCCTCCTGCTGCTCAGTCTGACAGGCAAACACAAGCCAGCAGATGAAAGCCAGGAGCAGGACACAGCTCAGAAGCCTTGGAACTGCACACAGGGGGGTGTCCTCAGTAAACTGCAGCCTCTGGAGTGAGAAGTGCCTTCAGCTTAATTCCCTTTTCCCTCCCAGGAGCACATGGGATCGATGTCTCCCTGCCCCTCCTGTCCATGATCCTGGCACATCCCCCACTCACTAATTGCTCCCAGTGCTTCTGCTTAGAGGAGATCAATGGAGCCTTTGCTCTCCAAGCTAAAAAAGTCTGACCTCAGGCCTGCTGCTGCTGCAGCTCAGTGAGCCAGGTTTGATCCTGTCATTTCCTCAGAACAATTTAAAGGGAAGAGCCAGGGGAACAGAGAGCTGCTGGGAATGAGTTTAGAAGACCTTTGTCATATTTGACTGTAGAGGGAATAAGATGATAAAGAAATGGGTCAAGTGATTGAAAGCCAAGTGAGATGAGGGATCTGAGATCTTGATTTGCCTGAGGTGTGGAAGGAGCTGATTTAAGTCAGATCTGCTTGAGAGAAAATGGTGACAGGGAAGAGTCTGAAGTGTCTGTAGTTCAAGTGAGGAATAACTCCATGTTTGTTGAGCTTTCATCAGGCAAGGTGAGGCTGAACACTTGGCTGCATTATTAGTGTCAAAGCCTAAGGAAGTGCAAGGAAAGGACAGGATTTCCACAGCATCCAGGAATCCCACTTTCATTCCTTTGTTCTCCCACAACAATTATTTCTGTTCATTTCTCCAGTTCAAAGGAGGAGGTTTCACTGCTGCACCTCAGCTGGTTTTGAACTTCCTGGAAAATATTTCCCCCAATACTAGTGGTTAATGTTCAATCACAGATAGGGAATTGTTCTAATGTTTGAGAACTGTAAGTTTTGGTCCTAAATTATTAAAAAACCAAAACCACAACAGCAAAAAACCACTCTGAAAGACAGACAAAAGCAAATTTTGGTCACCTAATTAGAGTGACAGTTGATGGGTTCTGCTTTTAAAATGTAGTGTGTCAATATAAAAAAAAGGGTTGTGCTGTGATGCAAAATGGATCATTGTAGCACCGTGTGGCTACAGTGAACATCGTGTCCAGGGAGGTACAGGCGCCGGCAGGGAAACAGATGAAACAAGTCTCTGTTTTGTTAAGCACAAGAGTCCATTTTATTTACCACCCCCTCCCCCTCGAGCCGGGGAGGGAGGAGAAGGCAAAGAGGGCCACAGGGGCAGGGTGGTGGGGTTTTATTGGGTATTGCAGGGGAGGAGTCTAGGGTTTGGGTTAAGGGAGGAGATAACATAAGGAGAGTAAGATCAGATTTCAGCTTCTTCAAAATGGGAGGATTCCACAGATCATTAAAGCTCTCATTGCCTCACCTTTTTTAATTGTGTGTTAATTGAATCCACACTGTGTCAGTGGAGGCCATTAAGGCTGTGCTGGGTTCCATGAGCTGAGGATGAATATTTAATGAGTTGGGAATGCTGTAGGGAGCTGCTTCCTTCAGCTGTTGAATCCAAGGGGTGACTGTCAGGGTTACGGAGTTCCTGGTGCCTTGCAATGTCCCTGAGGAGCATCCTCACCCAGTGCCCTTCACCCTTCTTTGCTCCCTGCTCCCCAGTGCTCCCGTTTGATCCCATGTGCTCCTGGCACAAATTGTCCTATGGAGCTGTGATCAGTGGCAGATTAATTTTATTTGAAACATTTTCCAATCAGATTTGCTCAGTTTAGAGATATTTAACTTAAAAGTTGTTTAAAACCATTAGCTGGCTCTGTATGGTCTGGCCTAAACATTACCCTATCTTTGGTAATCCCAGGGAAATCCTGTTATCCCTGTGTTTGTGTGGAGGTGACAGACCCTGGAATCACCTGAACCTTGCTGCCCCTTCCCTCTTTTCCTCTTTATATTTAATATGTATAATAGATTTATGTTTTTATATGCAGAAGTCAAGTAAATATGAGAAACAAACTTCAATTTGAGGGGTAAATAGACTTACCTTTCTTTGGGTTTTGTGTTCTCCTTGGCCTTTAAGGTCAATGGAATCATCTCATGCTTTGTGATTGAAATACCAAGGTAAAATCTGCTCTGTTTTCAAGTGTTTATACATAAAAAAGCACTTCAGGTTCACTGGGGATAAGCATTTGCCATAATCTGATCAGTTTTTGGTTCAAAACCCATCAGTGTCTGCAAGGGGGAAGTGGGATTTAGATATGTACCCCAGAATTTCAGGGAATGCAGGATTTTTCATGCAGGAATTTATTTTCATTTAAAAAAACCCCAACTTCTGCACACCTCTGATGTGAAACTCTTCATCACTCTTGAATATTCCAGCCTGAACCTAAAAATGGGAAGGTTTTGATACAGAGAATAACTGAGAGTTGTGTTGTTGTTTCAGGTTGCAATTGGTTTGAATTTGGCCTGAAATGCTTGTGACAAGATGTCTTTTTAATAAGGCAGATATTCTGTTTATGATTAGACATTGATACCATGACTTTGCTGTTGGATTTAGCAGTTGTGACATTTAGTGATAGACACCATTAGTGGTCCTTCAGTATAAAATTGTAATGAAATCTGACAAAACCAATTTATTTCTTCAGAAGAGACAAATGAAGCTCTTCAAAATGAAGAAATTGGCCACAAAGATGATGACCAGAATCCAGTTTCCACTGATAATGTGGTATGTTTACCTTTCCTTTACCACCAATTAATAACTCCTTAATTAATGTTGAGGTTGTTGTCCAGCACCTGTCTTTTTCACTAGGTGACAACTTCAGTTGTGTGTGTTAAAAGTCCTTCCTATTTGAGCTTTAAAACTGTGCTAAAAATACTAAAACACAGCAGGAAAAAACCCTAAAACCTTCAGTAGAAATGGTTTTCAGAGATGATGTCCAAGAGACTCAGCTCCCCAACCTGCCTGAACCCCAGATTTTGTCATTTAATACAACAGAACAAAACCAGGGACGAGTTTCTTCATACTTTGTTCTGAAAACACTGTAACAAAACTTTTTAAAAATGCACTTAAGATTGGACTAAAATATATTGTATTTGCATAAGAGATACAGTTTTCCTATTTGAAATTCTAATCTGTTCCTTCCCCTTCTATTTTAAAAAGTGTGTCTAAGAAAGGGAATGTGAATGTTTGGCAGTTATTTAGAGACTCTTTCCTCAAGCTGAGTCTGAAACCAACAATATTTGAGTCCCAGCTTTACTGATGGTCTGATGGAGCAGCAGAACTTGGGGACATTTCTGAGCTGTTGTCACTTCAGCTGGGATGGCAGACACTGGAGCACACAAAATGTGCTTTATCCTCCCTGCCTTCAGCACAGGCTTGGGAGCTTGGTGGGTCCTGACAGGGAGAGCTGGGAATGCCCCTGGAAGGGTTTCTCCTCCTTCATTTCAGGGAAATTCCTGGTGTGCAGGCAGGAGTGACCACATGCTGCAGGAAAAACCTGAATTAACACCTCAGGAGTGACCCATGAACATGGATTGGGTCAGTGGGGGCCCTTCCCTACACTGGGTTAAACACCATCCTAAAAAATAGGAAAATTGCTTTAACCTATTATGGACAGGTTCATAAATGTTCACAACTGTCAAAACAATTAAAAACAATAAAAAAACTTGGGACATATTTCTGAGTCTTAGTGTTAGGCTTGGCCTTAACACTGTGCTTTAGGTATCTTTAGAAACCCAGTATAAAAAGCTCCCCAAATTTTTGTGAATTAGGTGAAAATGACCATATTTATGCATTTGGAAGTGTCCTTTGGATCAGCATCCTCTACAGCTAAGGGCATTTCCCTTGCACTGTGGCCAGGGAAGGTCAGAGGAGAACTCCTTGATTTCTTTAGGTGAGGAGTAGCTCAGGACTTGCTGTGATGGGTGGTTTATCCAGAGGGACAAATTTCCAGACCCTCCTTTGCAACAAGAGCAGAGCAGGGGCTGTGAGGGGATAAATTTAAAGTCAAAAAGCTGGGCCAGGGAGCTTCTCCTCTGTAAACAGCCTGAGTCTCTATGGCAGCAGCTCCCACTGGATTCCTGCTGGATCTCCTGGCTGAGGTGCATGATTGCCATCTAATGGGGGCTGCACAGCTCAGAACTCCTCAGGAGCCAGCACAGAGCTCTCTTACCTTCATTCTTTATCCTCCATCTTTCATCCTTCATCTTTCATCCTTCATCCTGCACCCTTCCTGCCCCTTTGGGATGCAGATCCTCATTTGTTTGTCTCCTTTGTGTGTTGGAATGAACTGTTTGCTTCTGTTTCAGAAAATAGAAATTTTAGATGATGAAGAGAGTGATCTGATCAGCAATTCTGAAGTGGATCAGATGAGTTCTCTTTTGGATTACAAGGTGAGTGATTGGGCCATGTCAGGGACAGAGGGATAATCCCCAGGGAGTTCAGGGGGTGGATCTGTCAGGAATTCAGCAAAGGCCTGTGGGATCCTGAGTTTCTCTGCTGTTTTCCTGGTGTGCACATCGTGCCCTCTGTCGCTAGAGGACACGAAATGAAGGACACACACGCAGTCAATCGTCAGGGCAAAAAGAGAGCTTTATTTCTTGACCTTGATTTATATAGATTTTGGACAATGACCATGGATTGGAGGATGAAGGTTGCCACCTCTCCAACCACACTGGTCAAACTAGAAGTCCATCAATTGTCTTTCATCAAGAGAGGTATGAAAAACAATCACTTTGTTTACATGACAATCCGTGAGAAACTCCACTACAAAAATGCAAACATCAGAAGGCTGAAAAAGATCAGGGCGACAGCCCTTATCCCACCTCCAGTCACTTTATCCATGTTACAATCCAAATGGAGGCAGGAAAACCCCATTTCTACAGAGCTGCAGCTCCCGCCATGTGTCCCAACAAAGGGATTTTTCTCCACCAGAATTGTTCCTTGGAGTGCTGCGATGCTTTTCCTGCAGCGTGGTGCTGCCAGCTCTGGAAGGGACTGAACAGCTGGAGTCCTCTGCTGGAATGGGGGGATCTGAGGAGAAGTCATCCCCCAGGACATGCCTGGAAGTGGTGGTTGTGGGAGGGAGGAGAAGCAGTTGGATCCTGCCAGCTCCTGTCTTCTCTGAAGTCTGAGGGTTGTGTGTGCTGCTCTCCTAGGAGTTGACACAATTCCATGTTTCCTTGAGTTTTTACCTCCATTGCTGATTTTTTCCCTTAGAAACCAGATCTGTTCTCCTGACGATAATCAATTATCAAAATAATAAACAGATCATCTCTTCAGAACAAAAAATCCTCCTTCCAGCAGTGTTTGCCTGGGAAGGGCAGTGGAGAATGAACCAGGAGAGGGAATGACCTTCTCTTAATGTCACCTGTCAGCGCAGTGAGAGGCTTGTTGTGACAGTGCCCTGCAGAGCCAGGATTGTTGTTTGACAGCACTGATTACTCCCTGAGTTTTCTGCCTAAATCTGAATTCTTCCTGGGCTGGGCAAAATCCAGAGCTAAACAGGCAACTGCTAAGTATCCATCGGGAAGAACTCAGCTGATTTTTTATGAAAGCCTCAGAATTGCAGCCCAAATATTCCTCTCTCATTCCCAGTGCTGTTATCATCTGGAACAGTGTGGTGAGCAGTGCTTTCACTGAAAAAAGGTGAATTTTCTGGGAAAAAAAACAACAAAAATACAACCATTTTTAAAGGTTTGTTGCAAACCTTTAGAGCATCGTGTAGTCATAGCTTTTCATGTCAACTAAAGCTGAATTCCAGCCAGTATGAGCATGAATATCATATTTTTTTCATTATTCTCTCATGAGTTGGTGCTATTAAGCAGAGCCCTTCTGCAAAAATGAGCAATGCCTTTGTTCTTGTAACCTAAATAAAGTTTGATTTTCATGATCTTTGCAAAGGTGGATAACCAGAGAAAATGAATTTTAGCTCTGCACTGATCAGCAGGTTCAACATTTTGATCCAATAAGTTTGAAAGAGAAAAGATACTTGGAATAAATGGAAATACCTATCAAATCTGAATTTTTAATTAAGAGATTTGCAAGTATAGATTGGGAAAATGCCTTTTTAGCCAAAGCATGCAAATTATTGATATTTCCTCATTTTGTAATATATTGCATCCAGTTCCAGCCCCATAAACCACTCTGTGGAGGTTGGAACTAAATGATCTTTAAGGTCCCTTCCAAACTGTTCTGTCACTCTGTGATATTCCTGTTTATTCTGTAACCCAAGGGATCCTGAGGAGCTTGGTTGATACAGTTTAACACGTGGCCAGAGTGTTATGAACCCCGTGTAAATGTATCAAATCTCTGAGGGTGTCCTGAACTTTCAGAATGGCTTAAAATAATTAGCAAGACTGCTCTTCAGGTGTGTTTTGTAAAAGTAAAAGGTTTAATAAATGAAAAATAATAAATGTTACAGAAACAAAAGAAAAAGCTGAGCACAGGTGTCTGAGAAGCCTCTGACACCTGGCTAAGGCACCCTAAAAAGCCTCTGAGTTCCTTTGTGGTGTTTCTTTAGTACTTGATAGTTTAGGTGGGCTGTTTGGCACTCTGCCCAATGAAATTGGCAACAGGCTTTGAGGTACACTTGCAAAACCCAATCAATGCCTCTGTGTTGGCACTGAGCCAATACAAATGAAAAGGGCACGGAACTTTCTAGTTTGGCTTCCTTATATGTTTAGGTAAGCTGAAACTTTTTCCCTTATATAGAAACACCTGCTCGGTGTGGGAAATGCATTCCTACACTTGGTGAGCTGACACTTCATCCACGTCAAACCCAGCTGCACTGGAGGATGTTATCTTTTAATTTGTGGTAGCTTGGAGGAATTTTCAAGTCATTTTCCCTGTTTTTTTGTGTCAAGCCTTCTGCTGCAATAATGGAATTTATTTGCTGTCTCTTCTCACAGCCCCCTGATCACTTCTAGGAAGAGATCTGGGCTTTGGTTGTCATTGTCACTAAAAATAGTTTTTAGTGACAATTTAGTTTTAACCCAGGGGTGTTTAGGTGTGCTTATTCCAATGCTTTGTCCTGTCCCCATCCCTGTAGGGATTTAACAGACACGTGGATGTGGCCCTTGAGGACGTGGTCAGTGTGGGCTTAGCAGTGTTGGGGAATGGTCGGGCTCAATCTTAGAGGGCTTTTCCAACCTAAAGGATTCCATGGTTCTGAGATTATTCCCGGAACTCTCTGGTTTCCCCACAGAATGAAGAAGTCAGGTTCATCGAGAGTCAGCTGGAGAGCCACAAACAGAAATATTTTCAACTGCAGACGTTTACCCGGAGTTTGATACTTGCAATTAGATCAGATGATAAGGAACAGCAGCAGGTAAGTCCTGGAGCAGGTTTAATATCTGTTTAATATCAGAAGATGTTGTTTTGTGTTGTGTCCCTCCCTTGGGTTTATTCTAGAGGCTCAAATTATGATTGAAAAACCCAATTAATTTTCTCACTCTTTGTTTAAAGCACTGCTGACATAAAAAACATACCTAATAGTGTATATACTATATATTAGATATGTTTTTCCCTTGTAGGCTCTGCTTTCAGACTTACCTCCTGAACTTGAAGAAATGGATTTCAACCACACATCCCCGGAGCCCGACGATACCTCATTCAGCCTCTCATCCCTGTCGGAGAAAAACGCCTCAGACAGTTTGTGATTTCTTTTTTTTGGAAGAGACAGAACAGAAACCCCAGGGGAGGTGCAGGGTCCAGGAGAGAGAGAGGCTTTTGCTCTGCAGTGTTCCCCAGCCCAAGGGAGCAGCCCGAGGAGCCTGTGCTGGAGGGTGGCTGTGGCTCCTCACAGCCTCGCACTGCCCAGGAACTGGGAATGTTGGGTTTGGAAAATCAAAGGACTGGGTGAGGGAAGGGTTCACTGGTAGCAGCTTGGCCTTGGGTAGGATTAACTTTGACTCTCCAGAACAACTCTGGCTTTGTAGCAGTCTTTCTGAGCAGGGATGCAAGAGTGGGAAACAAATGTATGACACACAGCGAATTCTCCAGCTCCACGTGCTCCCCAGGCCTGTTTATTATATTTTTCCCCATTTTTACTCAGGTAGGTGGACTAAAAATTGGGGATCCAAATAGAATAACGGGCTTTCTCTGAGTTGTGCTTGAAAACCTGAAATTAAACTGAAGTGTTTTTCATTTTCTGACTTGAGATTGTTAAATCTTCCATTTTTCTCATCAAAATAGCTGAAAAAACCTTGAAAGGCTAACTGAAAAAATTGAATTATCCTCAATAAATTATTAATGCAAGGAAGCAGTGATAAGTGTTGGAAGAAATGAGGTGGAAATGGGAACCCTGATAGCTGCAGGACACAACTTCCTAATACAGTAGCAATGGGATTGGATATTTACACTCTTTAGAGTTTAATGATTGTAGTCACAGTTTTTATTTGTTAAAGCCTGAATGCTAAAGTTCTGCTTATTATTTTAAGTCTTGGTTATATATTTTTCCACAAATCTTGCTCCAGTTTACCAAGCCAGTCAGAATTCCACAGCTGTCATTGCATCCTGAAAGGTTTTCCAGTGTTGGGAAGTGAGTTTTGCAGATCTGGTTTGAAGCCCTGCCTGGTGCATTTTTTGGCAAGTGCCATTTCTAAACTGCGATCTCGATTGCAGGCAGGGGCTGAACTGAATTTCTTCTTTCCCAGAGCTGTTGGCACTAAATCCCTCCACTCCTGTGGTGGAATGGATGTGCAGAGATGTTCAGATGGATTCAGTGGGGTGTGTTTGCATTCAGGGAATGCCTGGCCTTGGCAATGGTGCCGTGGTTGAGTTGACAGGGTGGTGACCAGTCCAAGGCAGATCTCAGTCCTGGAGCTCTTTTCCTTCAGGATGGTTCTGTGGGATGCTGCAGGTGCCTGCCCATGGCATTGATGCTCCAATTCTAACCTAGATATCCCTCAGCAAGCATTTTTCACACAGATACTTCAGTCTGGTAAAAAACCTTCCCATTTTATGCCAAATAATAATTGACTCTGGGGAATCCTGGTTCATGCAGTGAGTAATTCCCTTAATTTCAGCAGGAGGTCCAAGGTGTAGCTCAGAAAATCCAGAGTGTTGGGGAAATAACACCTGTTTTTTCTTTAATACTGGGATTAAACTCGGGTTTTAGGGTTTTCTCAGTCTGATCAGTCCCTCCCTAATCACTTGTACAGCTCTTTTTGTTTAGTATCAGTAGTGAGCTCTGTTCTTTCAGGTTTTTAGTCTCTCCTCTCCTTAGGCACAAGGAGCTTTTAGCAATACTATTAAATACCAGCTGCAGAAAGGGCAGGAACGGTTTTAAAAGGTGTTCTGAAAAACCAAAAGCCTCACAGTTTTCCTCCTGTACAATTCTGTAAGTTCCCAACAGAGCTACCCTTCCACAGACAAAGCCCAGAGTTCCAAGCTGCTGGGCCTGTGTGTGAGTGGAGGCATTAAAACTCAGAGTGGAAATGGAGGTTTGTGAGCAGAGCTCACAGTGCTGTCGTTCACAGGGAGGATAGAGCTGAGCTGGAATTCTGCTTGCTCTGAAAAACTTAATTTATAAAGGGTTTTCTATGCCAGGCCAACAATGGTTTCTATTGCTATTCCCTTTAGACAGGAAATTTGTGCCACTGACAATGAAACCTCTTGCTTTCTGTGAAATTAAAAAAAGTAGTGCTGGGATTTGCCACTATTTGGATCCTGTTTTCCTGCTTCTTCCACTTGAATTCCCATGACAAAGGGCAGGATACTCTTAACAGGAGTTCTCAATTTCATGGTCAATTAAATCATCTGCTTTCCTGCAAGAAAAACTTCCATTGATGATTCCTATTTTGCTGTCTTGCTGATATTTCATATCCAAACAAATTGAAGGAGTGAATTTTGAATGAACTGTTTGCTAGATACAAGCAATTATGTCAGTCCCTGTTCTCCAGGAAGCTGGAATCCTCTTGGATGTGCAGCTGAAATGAGCTGCAGCCAAGGCCCACCCCATCCCTGAGGGATGTTCTGTGGTCCTTTCTCCTGTGGGGAGACAAAACACAGCCTGGGACACTTGGCAACACTACAGGATAGTCAGGAAAAAAGAGTATAAATTATATCCCCGAAAAACAAAATCCAGGGAGGAAGGTGCTTCATAGCTCCTTGGCTGGGCTTTTTTCAGTATCAGTGTGTATTTCCAACAAAAATCTAATGACTGTTATCATTGGTGGTGGTTAAATGTTGGTGAAGAGCAGTGGGGGTGGCTCTGGGGTGGGTTTGGGTTCAGGGTGTTTCCCCTGTCTGCAGGATGGTAACAAATACCTGCCTTACAGTTCATCATTTCATAACCTTCCATGGGAGATAAAGCTCATCCTGTGCTTTTCTGGGTGACAGAAATCAGCCCCCTCTTTGTTCCAGTGAGTGACTCTAATGTAAATTATCACTGCAGCAGGAGGGCCACGTGTTGGTGGTTTTATCACCTTTCTGTGGCCATGTATCAATATTTGACCATTCTGCAAAGTCTCTCATTTACTTTGTCCGTGAACGATGACTTCCCTGGCATTGTTCTTTCTTAAAGCATCCATGGGAACATCAGTGATGTCTTTCTAAAGAAACCCAGGTGGGAAAGTAGCCCAGAACAGACTTTATCCAGAGGCAGGATGGGCTCTCCCTGGGGACCTGTTTTTGATGCTGGAAGGTTTGCTCATGGTTAAAACCCTGTTTCCTGGAGCTCTGCCTCCTTTCCTCTCCCTGCAGGTGATGCTTCAGTCACATCCACAGGTCTGACAGGAGTAACAGTAACAGGAAATACTCCAATAAAACAATAAATACTCCAGGAGGTGAATTTGGGGCAGGTTTAAAGGTACCTGAGCAGATGAACCTTACGAGGTTTCTGGAGTGCCCGGCCCTGGAGGCAGCTCTGCATTTTAATCTCTCTAAGTATTTCTTTTCACTAAGGCAATAAAAAGTGTGAAATGAGGAGTCTGGGGCTTTGCAGCCCTGTGAGTGAGGAAAGGAATGTCCTGGTTCTGTCCTCTCTGTGAACTGGGCAGCAGCTTTAGAGAGTCTGTTCTCCAAGGGGAGAAGCTGTGTCTGCTGCTGGGCTCAGACAGGTGAAGTGATGGAACAAACCAGCAACATCATGGACATGCTGGCTTGGGAATGGGAATCCCTGCTTCACATGGATCTGCCCTCCCCTTTGGGGTCTCTTGCACTGCTGTATCCCTCAGACTGAACACAAGCTCCTGCACAGCACCTTCCCCTCCTCATTCTGGACAGAGCCACTGCTGGCCTCTGGTCTCAGGGTGCTGCTGGTGTGAGGAGGGACAGGAATGTGCATGAAGGAAATAGCATAGAATTCCTGACACAGGAACAATTAATAACCTGTTCCAGCCCAAAGCTTGATGTCCAACCTCCAACCCCTGCCCAGCTCCCCCAGACCAGGGGCTGAAGGGCTGGAACTTGGCCAGACTCTGCCTTTTCTGCCCCAAATGAGGTGCCTGAGCAAAGTTAGGGGTGGTCAGTGAGGAAACTCCACCTTGCTGCCAGAGAACACGAGCTGGATTGGGGTGGTTGATTTCTTTAATCAAGAACATTTTACCACATTGACCAAATGTGAAATCTGAAAAGTTTTGGAAAAAAAAATAGTCAAAGCAGCACTACAGAATGGGTGTTTTCCATGGAAGAACAGGAGTTTAGTCTGAGTATTTATTGCTCTGAAAAACAGCAGCTGCTTTAGTCAGAAGGTAACAGAAACGGGGCAGAGCCTTGGGCTTGTGGGGGTTCTTTTCCCACAAAGGAGAAAACCCTCTTGGCTGAAGGAGGTGTTCAAGGATCTTCCTGGAAGGAAAACAGTTCAGGTCAGTGGTTTGGCTCTGGGAAGAGTTTCCCATGTTATTGAACTAAGTCAATAACTTTTCCAGCTCTGTTTTACATTTTACACAACACTACCTCTGAAACGTGACACCCCTTAAACCCACACAGAAAATGTGAACTTAGGAATTTTTTAAACCTTTTATAGGCAATAAATCATTCCCAACATGCATCCTTCAGCCTGTGCTTGGTTTTTGCTGAGTGTGAGCCATCACTTTGTTTTTATTTTAGTGCTGTTTTTCTGTATTTGTGTTTATCACCATCCGTGGAGAGGGAAATAATGGGATATTAGGGAGAAAAGCTTAGCATATGTTAATGGGAGAAAATATTTCTGTTAAAGCTGAAGGATGGTGGGGTGGCTGTGCTAGTTTTGGTGCAGTTACTGTGAGAAATGGGTATTATCCTTAATTCTGGTATTAATGAGTCATCTGATGCACTGAACAATCTGAGAGAGCAGTCAGTGATGTCAGCACTGTAAGGAAAAGGATTTTACACTTTCTGAGACATCACAGTTCAGAAATACCTCTGGAGATTTTTGTTTCAGTTGTTTCCCTTTTTTTTGGCATAACTTTATAGAGACCTTGTGGAAAGAATTTTGAAGTGTTAAATGAAAATGGGTCAGTAACAAACTGTGGTCAAATGTAGATTTAGACCACATTTGTATTCAAGTTTCATCTGAAAAGAGTTCCTTGAATTTCCTCCTCTGCATTTCTCTCCCTGGAGTACAGGGGAAGGGTGGCAGGATGCATGAGGGGGATTGAGGGAATGAGGCACAAGGAGGCAGAAATGAAGGTTCTGGGTTTTAGTCAAGGAAATTTCAATAAACTAAGAGGTTTCTGTGCTGTGGAAAACAAGAGCTTCTGCTTTGTCTGCAGATTTTGTGAAATACACTTCAAAAAGTCATTGGCAAATCCACTGAGCTGTGCTGGGGGAAAATTGTCTTCTCCAGTAGGAATTTTATCATTTCTGGGGTTATTTCTGGAATTACTGAGTGTGTGCGAACACACATGCAGATTTACAATGTGCACAGATACACTGAACTTGATCACAGTAGCTCTACAGAGGTATTTTAACTTGAAATGTTAATGGAATTCTTCTCAAATATATTTCATTTGCTCTTATTTTTGTGTCTTGCTGCATATCAATTGCATAGTTCTGAAAATTAGTCAAATACATCCATACAAATATGGTTTATTGTTTATGTCCTTGCTACTGGTAACTTTTAGGCTTGGAAATTTATGAAAATGCCCATAATAATGATATTTCTAAGTGATCTTGGCAAATAAACAAACTGCTGTATTTCTGAAGAGATAATTAATCTTCTGCCATGATAATTCCTGCTTTATTTTCACTGTAGGAATCAGTTTCATTAAAAAAAAATATTCTGAAAATTTAAATATTATTGTATAATTTGGATGTTTTCCTTTGCCTACAAAACAGGATAATTGATGATTTTAAATATTTTATCATTTCCTTCTGGGCCAATTTCTTAAGCTTTGTAACCTGAGCATATTCCTGAGTTTCTGTGTGAAAATCACTATTTATATTGCATTTTTATGATTTGTATCAGTATGTGTAGCAAAGAAACTACTACAAACCTTCAACTGAAGTACCTCCACTATGGTCCAGGACACCTAATCTGGGAATTTTGAGTGCCAGATGCCTGGAGAAACAGTCCAGACATTTGTATTGAGTTGGTTTTCTGTGTATATAAAGGGTATTTATAATCTTGTATTAACAGTCATCATTGGAAATGCTGATTTCCTGCTCTATAAGCCTGCTCAGCTATTTTTATATAAAACGTTGGTCTTCGCCTTAATTTTTTTTGGTGAAAAGTTGTGCCATAGATATTTTAACTTATCCACAGATTCTTTACAGAGTTTGCTTTGACTTCTCTTAATTAATTATTTTTTCCTCAAATTGTCCTAATTTGTTTTCTCCTCCAAATGCATCTCAAGGTTGGTTTGCTTTCTTAATTTTTTTTTTTTTTTGGAAGTTTTGGAAGATCCCTTCATCTGCATGCTTTGGTAGCTCGAGTTTTTCCTCTGTAGTTTATTGTTTATAGTTTAGAAGAACCTTTTATTGAAACCCCTTGAAGTAATGCTTGTACAAATGTATTTAGGGTGGCCCAGATGGTCAGAGAAAAGGGCTATTTAACATTGGTAAATTTGTCTACTGACTCAAGGATATTTTTCTATGTCTGTCAAGTTTGGGACTATGGAGAAATGAAATAAAGGTGAACTAACTCCTTTTCCTATATGAACTTCTCCATTTCTGTCTTTATTATGGCCTTGTAAATGTTCAGTCCTGTTCAGAGCAACAAGAATTAAATCCATGCCAGGGCTCAGCCCTAATTCTTCAGTTCCCACCATATAAATTAATATTTATGGAGTGGCTTTTCAGAATTAGAATTTTATACAGAACTTGGAGTCCTCTGTCCCAGGAACAGTGAAATGTCCATTCCCAAAACGGGATTTGTGTCCAATGGAGGCACTGCACACCCAGCACTGACCTAGCTCAGTTCACCTGAGTGGGGTTGAGCCGTGGGGCTTTTTTAAAGCTATTTTTAAACTAAATGTGAGCTCTTTGTACTATTTTCATCTCATCCCTTGGCATTTCCTAAGTTAAAAATCTCCAGAGCTAAATCCCGTGGCCTCTGACCTCCACCCTAATCCACCTGGATGGAATCTGGGGGAAGTTGTTAGAGCTGATGCTTGTTGGCTTTAGGAGCAATTCTGGTGCTGAAAGGAACATCCCGGGTGCGCCGGGGAGCAGTGCCACGGCCGAGGGACAGGGTTTCAATTTAATTCAAACCCAGGAATGGTGAAAGAGAGCCGGGAGGGACCGCACGGAAAAGGGCTTTGGTGCGGGGTACATCCCGGGCTGGTGTCGGGCTGGGATACGGGAGCGAGGTGCAGCCGGATTCCGCAATTCCCGAAATTCCCGGCTGCCTTTAGTGGCGGAGGCTGGCAGTGGCGGTGTGGCCGCGTCCTGCGGGTGCTATGGGCTCACCTGGCTCCTCCTGCACTGCAGATTTGCATCATCCTGATGAATTAATCTCTTGACGCTCCAAAGTCGCCCAAACTCCGAGCTCAGCCTCCGGCCAGCTTTGGAATTACGGCTGCAGAGAAGGAGGGTAAAACAAGAGGGAACATGTATGGAGAGGAGTTAAATCTGTCTGACCTATAGATCTATTAACAAATGTTCCCGAGACCCTGAACTCGGGTGTTTTGGGAAAAGTCCACCCGAGCCGGGTGGTGCTGCAGCTCCATTGCCACCTGGTGGCAAAAAACCCAGGAATTGGAGAAAAATGCCTTGAACTGTTCCCATACTTCATATTTCGGAATGAACAACTATTTTTGTCTCAATGAAAAATCAAATATTAAAATAAATCTGGAATTTAGTAAAGAGGAGACTGAGATCAGACTGAAGGTGCAGCCATAAACCAGGAACATATTCCAGTTTAATTTCCCCACATGGATTTAGGTTTGGGGACACCAAAGCTGCTCCATGGGATGAGGTGATGTGTGACCAGCAGGGACAGCTGGGGTGGCCACTCCAACTCCATGTTCCTGCTGCAAGGAGTAAGGGAAAGGGGCATGGGAGGAGAAAGAAACAGGAAAAAATGTTGTTTTCTGGTTATTTACTTGCAGTTGTTATTTTAGTGGGGAAGGGGGAGGAAAGGGCAAGAAATATGAAAATTTTCAGACTTTATTTACTATTTGATCTTGCTTTTTGATCACTTCTTGCTGGAAATCTGGAATAATCTTGGGCTGTGTAGATTTTTTTCACTAGAAAAAGCTCATTTGATTTTTTTTGAAGGAAAAATTCTCCCCAGCCTCAATCTTCCCTGGCAGTCTCCTCTTTTCTGTTAAATGTGAAGTTTTCAATTAAAAGCACTTTACCTCTTTCTTCCGATGGTCTTGGGCTCAGTCAGAATTCAGGGGAATTTGAAGTGAATTTGAAGGAGTCACCCAGCAAGTCCCACCCCCTCAAGGATGGACAGAGCAGGAGAGCAGCAGCCACACCAGGAAAGCCCATTTTGGGAAGGCCAAATCCTTGGAATGGCACCTGGGAAGAGACACCCCATCAGGTCAAAGACCATGGGTTAATTAACCTGAATTTAATGTTCTCTTAATCATTTAACAGTTGGAAACCCATTGCAACCAAATCCCCTCAGGCCTTCATTCCCATAATGGTAATAAATGGTTCACTGTGATCCAAACTATAAATAGATTTCATGAATTCTGCCAGAAATTGAATATTGAATTATTTCTTTATGCCCACATGTCTTTCCTGGTTTGCTTAATTCTGCCAAATATTTAGCTCAGCCTTCTCTTCTCTCAGCAACCCACACTCTCCGGGCTACATCATCCCATTTTTGGATCATTATTTAAAATTTCAGGCTTTTTACAGAGCCTGGCCAAGGAATCAGTACTGATCAGGGAGGAATGAAACAGCTGAAGGTGTTCAGCTCCAGTGTGGGGATCAGGTCGTGGGCTTCTCATGAGACACCTGCACACCAAGCAGCAGGGTGTGAGCCCAGCCCAGTAATGCTAGCACAGGCTCCCTGGTTTAGCCCTCTTTTTTTTTAGGAAAAATCCCACTGGAATGTGTCTTTTGTCTAATCTGGGCCGTGGGAACACGATGAACACATTTTTGCATGTTCTACAACCACACTTCAGAAATATGTGATTTTCTGAGTTTTTGTTCTTTAAAATAATAATTAATCTATTTTTTTTTTCAATACAAAACCCCAGAGTGTGGGGCTGAAAATGCCATTTCTTGCTGCCATGGGGGGCTGTGAGCTGCCTTGATGCTGCTATGATCTGTGTCCTCAGCAAGAACCAGGACTCACAATTTTCAGAGTAAATGCTGCTGATGGCCTGAAGACATTTAGAAAATATTAACAAAATAATGTCAGCAATTAGCAGTAAAACCCCCTTAATTTGTGCAAACATTCCCAGAGAAAGACTCCTATCACCTTTGTGGATTATTTTCAATTGGTTTTCCCCTCTTTAATTCAGCTGGAGAAGCTGAGATAAGATATGAAACCATTCAGTGCCTTTCCTGCTCCGTGCCCTGATGTGCCTTGTCCTGGGGGAGCAGGAGCAGCTGGGGCTCCCGGAGCCATTCCCTGCTGTGCTCCCAGCCTGGGGACAGGGATGGGGACAGGGATGGGGACAGGGGCGGGTGGCAGCGCCAGCTGCTCACTGCTCCCACGCCAGAGCCATGTGTTGATTCACTCTGTAATTGATTTGGGCAACTCGAGGCAATTGGTTTCCAAGATACCACATCCTTCAGATATTTAAAACCCCTCTCTCTGACAGTGTATTATATTTAAATGTCGATGGATGATCCGGGTGTGTATTTATAGCCACACTCAGATGGGCTCTGGGAATGGCTGGGCAGGGAAGTGTGTGTGGCTGGAATTCTGAGGGGCCTGGGGGTCCCTCTGAATCACCCCAAAATCAATATCTCACCATGGGTCAATGCATCAGAGGTTCTGTTGGCTCCACCATGCTGGGGTTCAGTGCAGCTCCAATTAACAGCCAGGCCATGAGCAGTGATTAGAGACTGATTTCAGATTTTCCCTCACCACAGTGATTCCAGATTTCTCACCCAGGGGCAGTGACTGGTCCAGCCAGGTGAGGCACATTTTGTTTGCTGTGCCTGTCATTCCTCACTGTCACCTCCCCACCTCCACACCACTGTCATGGCTCACACAGGGATCACTCCCTTCCAGCAGTGAATGTTGGCTTCCTGGATAAAGGAAATTTCCAAAGAGAGAGGAAGTTGCTGTGATCTCACTCTGGAGGTCCAGCAAAAAAAAAAAAAGTGGAAATATTGGCTAAATTGGTTGAGTTTTATGAGACCTGGAGCTGCACACACATCTTGTGAGCTCAGGGTTTCAATGCTAGGAAAGAAAACTCATGTACGTAGAACAGGGGACAGCTCTGAAGCAGGCAGGAGAGGCAGGGATAACCTGGGAGGTGGATGGGGACAGGACACACAGGTCATCCCGTCCTGGAGTGGCTCTGCAGGTGCAGTTCTGAGCAGGAATGACAGGAAGTGCCTGGAGAGGCAGAGTTCCCAAACTCCTGCTTTGGGCTTCTCCAGCAAGAGAACACTCACCCAAATCCCAAGGCCTGGCATGAGCCCAGCTTGGGCTCAATGCACAGCTTTCCTAGTTTTAGCCCAAAACGAGCTGTAAAATACACTAAGAATGGAGATAAAACAAAGGCTTGGATTTGTGGCCTACCACCTTTGCCACCATCATGATTTGGACTTAAAGGAGGGATCCAAGATCCAGGATCACACATCAGCCAAAGGCTGGTCTTGATGATCTCAGAGCTCTTTTCCAGCCTAGAGGATTCTGTGAAATCTTCCTGTCATCCATCCCTTGGGCGTGTGTAGCCTCAGGACGCCATAGCAGGAAGGGAACAGGACCAATCCAGCTTGGAACTGCAGGTAACAAAGGTTAAACTGAGACACAAAGTGTCCGTGCGCCATGGAGAAAGGGAAACTGGTAAAACAAGGAGAAAAGCTGGGAATGCTCAGAGTGCCAGCCATGGACATCTAGGTCCTGGGGGAAAGAGGAAGAGCAGCTAGGAATGGGAGCAGAACACAACAATGCACTGGGGTGTGAGGGGCTGGCCCTGGCTGACCCTTCAGATGGCTCAGAGCAGTCACCTGGAGAGGATGGTGTCACCTGGTGTCACCCAGGGCTGCTCTGGCGGGGCTTGGCCCGGGCTCAGTGGGAACAGCTCCCGGGAAGCGCTGCGGGGCGGGATGTGAGAGCGCTGACAGCGCTGCCCGTGGGAGTAGCTATGGGCTGGGATGATGGGTGGTTTTTGGCTCAATAAGGAAAAAAAATAAAACCCAACCTTTTTTTGTTTGCTTCAACCCTCACTATTGTTGCAGAATTCCTCAGGGAAGGTGGACATGATGTCTACCTAGGCCTTGAACTACCCGAGTTGAGGCCTTAACAGGGGCCTGAGTGAGGCCTTGAAGCCTGTGACGCAGCTAGAAATTCTTAGCCAAGTGTGGCGCAGTCAGAAATTAGCAGTTAAGGTGTCGGGGAAAGATAATAGGGTTGTGAAGGTCACTGAATAGACTTGTTAGTGGGCACGTGATAGCCACCTTAAGAGTTAGTAAAATAAAGTATGATGTCGTACTTCTCTCTGCTGTGTGCCAATAGAGAGCTGCTGTGATTTATAAACTATATGGAACTGTATAAATGTAGCCATCTTAGCTGAATAAAGTAGAACATATCTGTTAACCATATTGGCTTGATCTGCGTTCTCTCTATACTCCGACTTCCTTTTTATCTCAGGCCAACCCTGGTAATATATTGGCGCCTGATCACAGGGACCTGAGAGTGTGCCTTATCGAAAGCATCATGATGCCGACGAACGTCTAGACGGAGGCACTGACCAGAGCGCGTTTAGATACTGGGCTCTGGGACCAGAGCGCGTTTAGATACTGGGCTCTGGAGAAGGCTTTTGCTTAGATGCTGTCCAAGCCTTCGTTGGGAGACTTCGTGCTTGACTGAATCTGTGTGGTCGAGCGAGACGGAGCAAGGAGTCGGAACTCTCACAGCAGCTCGGCGCCAAGGAGCAGCGTCAGCACCAGCCTGTGGGAAGAAGGTAAGCTGCCGTGCAGCAGACAGTGACGTGAAACATCTGGCATGGAGCCCGAATTGGCAGCGGCCATTCACCTTTTGTTTGCTATCCTTTCTAAGAGAGGTGAAAAGGTGAAAGAGACTGAGATTGAACAGATAGCCCTGTGGGCGTGGAAACGGGTAAAGTTGCGTGATTCATTGTTGGTTTTTAGTGTCTCAGAGTGGCGTGAGATTGGGGAGTTACTCTGGGATTCGTCTCTGTCAGGAGGCAAGGAGGCGAAACTCGCCCATGACCTTGGAGCGGTCTGGAAAAAAGTGATTAATACCCTGCGTGTCTTGTTAGCTGAGAAAAAGGCGGCGGTGGCAGCAGTCCAAGCTTTCGAGGGAGTGGGAGGAGGTGAGGCAGGAATTCCAACTATTCCTCCTCAGAAACCTGACAAAGTTGTGAGGTTTTTCGGTCTGGGTGATCATCCGATTTGTGGTTTGAGTGCTCCAGTCAGTTCTACCCCACGAGCTGTCCTTGAACAAGTAGCTCAGCCGGAGCAGTGGTCTCCTCGGTTGCTCGAACAGTCTGAGAGCAAACAGGAAGTGGCTCTGCAGCCCCATTTGGGAGGCGTGGTCTCAGGAGGAGACATGGGTGGAGACTCAGGAGGAGCTGAGGGCGGAGATGGGCAGACCCAGATGACGCAGCACAGAGGCGGAACAGCAGGCGGAGACAACAGTGACGTGCCAGTGGGGGTGGATCGATCCTCTCTTCAGCACACGCCGACGCAGACCGGCCTGGAGGGGGGGATTCACTCCCCCCGCAGCAGCACTGACACAGACCGAGCAGCACTCTCCACGGGGGGAGGAGCGGGCTGCACAGCATCAGCGGCCACAGCTCACACAGCAACAACAGAGGCAGGAGCAAACTCTTCAGCATGCAGTCTCAAGCCAGCCAGCTGTCCACTTCCAACTGACAGTGACTCTGACTCAGAGGACAAAGTGACTGCTTTTGCATCCTGTCACAAGCAGCATCCACAAGGACAATTACAGTCTGTTGCTGTTTCACAGCAGGACCAACATCCCTCTGAACTGCATCACATCATCTCAAAGCTTGCTCAACTGTTACACCACCCAGAAGGACAACATGATTCAACTCAACTACCAGCAGTTTCTAGGAATCCAATTGATACACGGAAAGCAGCAGCAGCCAAAACAGCAATTATGGCTGGGGACTGGGATGCTGCAAATGCTCTTTCCTGTCCTGTCATGATCGTAAATGGAACAGCCAAGTGGGAACCTTATGATTACAAGGTGCTGCAAAGGGCCAAGGACATTGTTACAACTTATGGCCTCAGGTCAGAAGCAGCACGAAACATAATTCAATACATCTTCACAGCAGAACTTCTTTGTCCAGCTGATTGTATAAGCATCGCAACACTGCTTCTCACACCATCGCAGCTTCTCATCTTTGAACGGGAATGGAAGCGTCTGGCTGCAGTAGAAGCCAGCAAACATCGCCAAGTGGGTGATCCATTGTACGCTGTCCAGCCTGACATGCTAACTGGACATGGAGCGTACATTTCATCTTCGGTACAGCTCACCTTTCCTGTGGCAATGCATCAACTTGCTCAGTCATTGGCTCTTCAGGCATTGCTGTTGGTGCCAGACAAGAAGAAGTCCTCACCTTACTCTACAATTAAACAAGGAAATAACGAACCTTATGCTCAATTCATCGACAGATTGGTTTCAGCTTTGAAGGATGCCACAGAATTAACAACAGACATTCAAGATCATCTGCTTCGTTCTTTGGCTTTTGAAAATGCTAATTCACGTACCAGAGCCATTTTGGCCACCCTTCCAAAAGACAGCCCAGTGGATGAAATGTTAGAGAGAGCAACCCGTGCAGAACAGAGTCATCAAAATGCAGCATTTATGGCAACCATGCATGATGCCATCAAGCAGCAAGGTCACATCATTGCAGCTGCCCTGACCACTGGAAAGTCAAAATATAAATCTTTACGTCGTAACAAGCAAATTTGTTTTCGTTGTGGAGGAACAGGTCATTTTAGAGACACCTGTCGCAAACCTGTGTGGTGCAACAAGTGTAACCTTGACACGCATGCCACTGAACTTTGCAGAAAATCGGGAAACTCGAAAAGCAGCGTGTCGCGGCACCGCGCGAAGACACAAATCGATGCCTGGACCCAGAAGACCCTGACAACGGATTTTTAGTTAAGAACAAGACTGCCACTTGGGGGAGTCTCGGTGTGGATGTACAAACAGATGTGGAAGTGACTTTACAAAATAACAGTCTCATTGATTCCCACCAATGTACGTGGTCCAATGTATGGCATCAAATCTCACATAGGAGGTTTGCTCCTTGGAAGATCCTCCACGAGCAAACAAGGGGTGATTGTCATCCCAGGAGTCATTGATGCAGATTTTACGGGACAAGTTCAAATTTTAGCTTATGCCTTGCAACCACCTGTGACAATTCCAAAAGGTAGCAGAATTGCTCAGATTGTACCTCTTGAAGCCTTGTTGCCACATCGCTCGCGACCAAAGCAACCTGATGAAGCACTGAGAGGTGCTGAAGGGTTTGGTTCCACTGGTCACGATGTTTTCTTCACTGTGGACCTGAACGATCGTCCAAAAAAGACAGTGCAATTGCAACGTGGGTCTCAGGAGGTCCAACTGAAGTTGCTGTTAGACACGGGATCCGATGTTTCTATATTGAATCAATTGTATTGGCCCGCTGATTGGCCTTTGCAGACTCCAAGCAACCATATCATCGGAGTGGGTGGAATGAAGATTCCTTCAATTAGCACAGATCCCATTCGCATCACCTTTGAGGACAATCAAGTCATTGTAGCACGACCATACGTCATGCCTTTGCCTGTCAAGCTTCGAGGACTGTTAGGCAGAGATGTGTTGTCTCAGCTTGGCATGGTTTTAACCACAGATCAGCATTTTTCCTAGTGGCCACTGCAGAGCAGCCACCCATCCTAAAAATCACCTGGTTGAACGACGATCCTGTTTGGGTTGAGCAGTGGCCCATGACTGAAGCAAGGCTGCAAATTGCAGAACAGCTGATTCAGGAACAACTTAATGCAGGACACATTCGACCATCTGTCAGTCCGTGGAACACTCCAATTTTCGTCATCCCGAAAAAGTCAGGCAAGTGGAGGTTGTTGCATGATTTGCGAAAAGTCAACGCACAGATGCAAGCCATGGGGGCATTGCAACCTGGCCTTCCTGCAACAACCATGATTCCACAGAATTGGAGCATCGTTGTCATTGATTTAAAGGACTGTTTCTTTACAATTCCACTTCATCCTCAAGACACTCAGCGCTTTGCCTTCACAGTGCCATCCGTTAACAGGAAAGCGCCATCGAAAAGATATGAATGGACAGTTTTGCCGCAAGGAATGAGGAATTCTCCAAGCATGTGTCAACTGTTTGTTGACTGGGCCTTGCGACCAATTCGGCAACACTTCGCTGACGCAGTGATCTATCATTATATGGATGACATCCTCATTGCAACCAAGCGACCATTGCCACAGGCTGACATAGACTGGCTGATTTCACACTTAGAGCATCAGGGATTGACAGTCGCGCCAGAAAAAGTACAGCGATCAGCGCCTTGGAAATATTTGGGCTGGCTGATCACAGACGCGCAAGTTCGTCCTCAGAAAATTACATTGCATGATAACATCACCAGCTTGCATGATGCTCAAAAGCTCTTTGGAGACCTGCAATGGGTTAGATCCGTTGTAGGCATCACCAATGACGACTTGTTGCCATTTCTACCATGGCTTCGTGGGAATGATGCCAGTGATTCACGAATCTGCACCCCTGAACAAAGGAAAGCTTTGGTGCATGTGTCAGAAAAGCTTCAACATGGTTGGAGTGCTCGTCGTGTAGAATTCCTTCCTTTGTCGCTTTTTCTTTCCAATGCCGAAGCTTGTCCTCTTGCCATTGCCTTTCAATGGCAAAAGAAAAAGGGGGAAGACCAACCTGACCAGAAATTTGAGTCGACAGCACTTGTGATTGAGTGGGTGTTTCTCCCTGTCCAGCCAAGGTGTCGTGTCATGAGCAGAACAGATGCTTTTGCTGCATTGATACGAAAAGGCAGGGACAGAATTGTAGAAATAGACGGGAAAGAACCAGCAGATATTAGTATTCCCGTGAGAGATGAAGACTTAGAATGGCTGATGAGACACTCAGTTGCCCTGCAAGAAGCATTGATGGGTTTTGCAGGTGTGGTTCACAACAAGCAGCCAAAAGGTCCGATGTGGCATCTGATCACGCATCATCGTTGGTTGGAAAGGCCTTTGTGTTCACTGAAACCAGTGAAAGGCAGGACGGTGTTTACAGATGCTGGTCGGAAGACGAGAAAAGCTGCATGTGTTTGGCAGCAGCGAGGAGAATGGCCGCAACACGTAATCAAGGGTGAAGCACAAGATACGTTACAAACCCTTGAGTTGAAAGCCGTGTGTTGGGCTTTGCAGACTTGGAACAAGGAACCACTCAATGTTGTATCGGATTCTTTGTATGTGGTAGGAGTAGTACAAAGAATCAAAGATGCACTCATCAGGCAAACCAAAAATCAGCGCCTTGGGGAATTGTTTCTGCAACTGAGAAGCATCTTGAAGCAGCGCCATCATGTCTTCTGTGTCATACACATTCGCAGTCACCAGTGCAACAGAGGTTTGGGGGAAGGCAACGCATGAGCTGATGCAGCAGTCAGTTGTGTTGTCCACGTTCCTCCTCAGAACAAGTTTGAAAGGGCTTGCAACAGTCATGACACATTCCATCAAAATGCACGAACCTTGCACCGACAATTTCAGATTCCTTTGAGTGATGCACAAGGAATTGTGCGTGCCTGTCCTCAATGTAGTCATCATGGACCGGGACTGGGGCTGGGCACAAACCCAAAGGGACTGAAAGCTTTAGAGTTGTGGCAAATGGATGTAACTCATGTTCCAGAGTTTGGGAGATTGAAATATGTCCATGTCACTGTAGATACATATTCAAAATTTATTTGGGCAACAGCACAACCTGGAGAGAAGGCTTTACACGTAGAGAGGCATTTGTCTGTTTGTTTTGCAGTCATGGGTGTGCCTGTGGAAATTAAGACCGACAATGGTCCAGCCTATGTTGGTCAACGAGTTGCCAGATTTATGCAGAAATGGGGAGTGAAACATACTACAGGAATTCCTCATTCTCCCACAGGTCAAGCTATTGTAGAAAGAGCAAATCGCACCCTGAAAGAATATCTTGCAAAACAAAAGCAGACCGATGACCTTGATGTAGTTAGTAGATTATCTAAGGTATTGTTCACTTTAAATTACTTGTGTTTAGCAGAAGGTCGAGAAGAACCTGCGGTCGTGATACATCATCACGCATTGAAAGAAGGAAGGCCGCAGGCAATTCCAGGACTTTATGTGTACTATAAGAACATGCGAACGGGTGAATGGCAAGGACCAAGTCAAGTGTTGTTTAATGGTCGTGGATATATGTGTGTGTCCACAGAAACTGGTCCTGTCTGGGTGCCGAGTCGATTTACCCGTGCGTGTCCTCCGGCAAAGATCCCATCAGACGGAGAGAACGAACCTGAGAACGACAATCCACCTGGAACACCTTCTGACAATTTAGAGACTGATCAAAATTAGTTTTAGAGTGTGTTAAATAAGTAGTAAGTAATTTTTTTGCAGGAGCCTGGAAGAGGCGACCGGAAGTGCCAGCAAAATGTTGTGGATTGAACTGTTTGTCTTCAATGTTATCTTGGTAAAAGGGGCAATTGCAGTACTGGACATTGATCAAAGGGAGAACATGTGGGTCACATGGGCCAATCGAACTGGACAAGATTCATTCTGTTTGTCTTTAGCGACACCGTCCAGTCCATTTCGCACTTGTTTAATTGGCGTTCCATTGTCTTCCATGTTAGAGTTCAAAAATTGGACCCAAACTAAAATATATTCAAATTTAGTAGAAGCCTGGAATGCATGGTGTCACCAGTCTGTTGAATCCACTCACATGCATTCGGAAACTTGGTGCGAAATTCATAGAATTCCAAAAAATTATTTAGGAGCACAAGCTGTTGCCATTGCTCAAAATTTGAAAGTCAAGGGTGCTGAGCCGCAGGAGTTTGATCTCCTTGGTTCTGTACCAGGTAATTATTGTTTAACATTTGGCCATGTAAGACAATCTAAAGTTGGCAACACTTGGTTGTCTCCTAAATCCCCATTGTATTACAGTAATGCAGAGTACTGTAACAATTGGACACAGCTTGTAGCACCAGCACAAGATGCTGCAAGACAACTGCCACCAGGTGTTTTCCTCATCTGTGGAGATCGAGCCTGGTCAGCAGTGCCTCAAAAAGCAGCAGGAGGTCCATGCTATTTTGGAAAATTAACTTTGTTTGCTCCCTCCATTCATCAAATCACAAAATTCTCACAAAAGCCTCGACGATCTAAACGTAGTGTTCTTCATTTGAATTCCCATTGTACAGATTTAGTTGATTTGTGGCAAAGTCCAACGGTAATTGTAGCCTCAATCTTTGCCCCAGGAGTCGCATCAGCACAAGCTCTTACTCAGTTGCGAACCTTAGCGTGTTGGACATCAAAACAACTTAACATAACATCTAACATGCTGAGTGAACTTGCCGCAGATGTAGGTACTGTCCACCATGCAGTCCTTCAAAACAGAGCTGCCATTGACTTCCTCCTCCTTGCCCAAGGGCATGGATGTGAAGAATTCGAAGGCATGTGCTGCATGAATTTATCCGATCACTC
>JANPWX010011059.1:0-11600 GCA_024734555.1 Trochalopteron elliotii
TTAAGGGAAAAAGGAATGCTAGCCCAAACAGGACCACTGGGGTTTAAAATTCATAAGATACAACCAAGAGATTGGGTATTAATTAAAGGCTGGAAAGAAGGCACTTTAACCCCAAAATGGGAAGGTCTGTATTTAACTCTCTTAACAACAGAAACATCAGTGAGAACAGCAAAAAAGGGTGAACTCACGCATCAAAAGTCAAAGAACTAGTAGAACCACCAATGCGGCAGTAAAAAAAATCACCTCACAGCCCGGGGATCTACAAATAACCTTGGAGAAGAAGGACAAGTGAATGTCAAGGAGACATTGTAAAAAAAACCCGCCTAGAACCAAGAGAAGTGGAATGCACCACCCCAAATTTTGACTGCAACCCCTGGGGCTGTTTTAGGTGCATAGAATGTAAAGACTTGTGGTATGCCCACTTATTGGGAGCCAAGATTCCAAGAGGCCTTTGTTTAAGTTGTGAAAGTTAAATCCAGAAAGAAACAGATCTGGCACTGAAAATATTAGTGACAACAGGTCGAGTACTCCAGGATAGTAAAAAATAGTGGGAGCTATGAGTGAACAGGACTAGAAACAATTTGCAGGCAAGAGCAGATCTTGAAAGAGTGGAGTGCGACCTCGACAACTGGGTGCCGGAAACTTGCCAGGTAAAGGCAAAGAATTGGGAGAGAGTCAAGAGTCAGTGGGCAAGGAAAAACAAAAAGCAACAGTAGGGGGCAAGACCAGATTAACCCCTACCCTTGCCATGGAAAAGATGCAGACCCCAACTGTTGGTGGAAACCCAATAGGTTGGTGGAACGGAAGGGTATGTCATACTGGACCCCTATTCATAATTATCACCTTAAGCCTAAATCCAGCCTGGGCAGGCTCATGCACTCAGTGTTACCAAACTGTCCAATATGGACGAGGATTTACATCCACCATGGTAGCACACACTCATGTAAATGCAAAATGCTATGACCAGGAGAAGTTGCAAAGATGTACTGAGAGTGGACAAGAATTTTGGATAGGCCAGAACAAAGGAAAAGGAGGATCAATTAGCAGCTATGTATGTCCCAGGAGAGAGAAATATATATGTTTCACCAAATCAGACATGTGGAGATATACTGATGGTGGGGGAGTACAATATCAGTATAAAAAAAAATTAGTTAAAAAGGCAAAAGAAACTGAAAGGAAAACAACACAACCTGAAAGACCAGGTTCTGATTTATATGAGAACCTGAGGAAGAAGATGCCCGAATTAGATTTGCCCATCTTGGGTCAAAATTTATTTTTGGACTTGATGCAGCGAATAGCGGCTGAATTAAATGTTTCTAATTGCTGTATTTGTAGAAGTTCCTATATGACCGAACAGTGGCCATGGAAGGGTGAAGGGCTAGAGGTTGAGAAAATTCTAAAATGGAATCAAAGTAAAATTACCAAACCAGAAGACCTGAAGGATGGGTACTAACAGATTCAGTGGTAGGGAATGAGTGTTTGTCCTGAAGAGGAAGGGATACATTTAAAACCAAAGTAGGAGAGACTTCCTGTAAGAGGGTATATACCACAAACTCTACAGCTAATTGGTGGTGGCCGGAGGCACCTAATGGATATTGGAGTCCGACTAATAACAATAATTGTACAGTAAATGAATCAGGATTATTTTGGTACAATAGGAACATAGGAAATCCTTTCCAGGAGGTAGAAAATCTAAAGAAATTTTGTGAAATCCTCCCAAGCACCACAATAGACTGGGATGCTCCAGAAGGTATATTTTGGATTTGTGGAAACGAGCCTATGGTAAATTACCTAGAGACTGAAGAGGCACTTGTACAATTGGGATAATATAACCAGGGTTCTTTTTATTACCAAAACCACAAGACAGGATATTGGGAAAACCACTATATGAGCAGATACACGGAAAATGGAAATGAGATCTAACAGGAGGGACTCAAACTTAGAGAGATGAAGAATGGCCACCAGAAAGAGTTATTAAATACTATGGGCCCACTACTTGGGCTCAAGATGGAAGCTGGGGATACCGAACTCCTATATATATGCTGAACCGTATTATTAGATTACAAGCAGTTGTAGAAATAATCACTACTAAAACAGCAAGAGGCCTAGAACTACTAGCAAAGCAATTATCCCAAACCAGGGCAGTGGTCCATCAAAACAGGCTGGTCCTAGATTATTTATTGGCTGAAGAAAGAGGAGTATGTAGAAAGTTCAATGCATCAGGATGTTGTTTGAAAATTGATGACAATGGAGAGATTGTTTCCAAAATTGCTGAAGATATTAAATGAATTGCACATGTGCTGGTCCAAACCTGAAATTCAATCCTCCAAGATGACTGGTGGAATCAGTTGTTCGGAGGAACTCAGTAAAAAAGTAGGGTTTATAGTAATATATTCACTATTAAAATTATTATTTTTTCCCTGTTTTATTCCATGCTTTATTAGGCTTATATATTCTGTTATTCAAGGTGTAATAAATGAAAAGATAGAATTGCCAATGCATCAAGCAATATAGCCAATTTATTAATTTGTTCGATAAAAGAGTGAGCAATTACAGCACCGGGTGGCGGGGGTCACCGCCCCAAGCAATGCACAAATTCAACTCTCGAGTGGTGGTCTTCTTATACCATTCTTGGCACTTCACTTCCCCAAGTTTTTAGTTATTTTCTGCTTGCTTTTCTTCATAATCAGCAAGTTGTGGTTTTTGAAGGTCTGTTGGGGAGGTGGTCCGAGATGGTCTTCAGAGGTCTCTCCAGCCCCCCTCCATTCTTCCTTTAAAATATCTTTTTCCACTAGCATTATTTTTGGTTATATAGTTTGCTTAACAAGCATATATATTTTTGTTAGTCAGGATACATTTTGCAAGCCTCCTTTCAGTCATTACACAACCCAAAGCTAGCAGGGCCCCAACACCTGTCTACATGAGGCCCCTCTCTGAGTTACAAAACCTCAAAATCAGCATGTTTCAAAATATCTCTGTAAAGCTTGTCAATTTATGTTAGCCCCAGTTCCCCTTTTAATGATTACAATTTCTTCTATACTTATACTAAGGATAGTTTAAAACATATACGAAGTAATCAAACAATTACAATTTTGTTGTTAAAACAAAATGTTAGCTAAAATCCTGCTGTCATACAGTTGTCTTGTTACATCCTGCTTCCATGCCTTACTTAGCTGATTTAAAACTCTCTTTTATAATAATCCCATGGTCTCTGTCCACATTGCCCACAGACACACATGATATTTGATTGACACGAATCACAACTTGATTTCTCACAAAGGCATGCAAATATCAGCTATGCCTGTAGACTTAGATTTAGCCTCTCAAGGAAAGACACACAAACTGATGATTTTAACCAAAAAAAAACACAAAAAACCAAACTCCAATTCAAAAAGTATTAGAACAACTTGAAAAGAAACACGAATCAATAAGATAAAGAAGATGGGGGATTGTGAGAAATTAAGCTATGATTCCTGTCAGATAAAAATATGCATAACAATGCAAGCAGAACAAAACTGCCATGAAAAGGAGTCAGAGGTCAGCAAAGGGTGAAGAATAAAGACTCCGACCCCCCAGCGACCACCAGAAACAATGAAGAATGGAAACTAGACGTCACAATGAGGAATGGAAACTAAATATCACAACGAAAAATAGAAACTAAACCTCGTAACGGAGAATAGAAATTGGGAGGGAACTACTAACATGAACATGTATAAATACCTGCAAAATTAACAGTTGGTGTGCATGTTGGTAGAGCGCACCCAGCGCTGTCTTGCCCGCTTTCTGCCGAACACAAAATTAATAAATTGCTTACTTTTAAAATGGAATAAAGGAGTATGCCTCCTCATTTATAACAGAGGTGCTAGAAGCCTCTTCGGCCGTGCCCCAGGGTAGAGCGGGGCCCGTGCGGCAGGCGGCCCCCGCATCGGGGAGAGCCATGGGAACCCGCACCGGCGGGCCCCCGCAGCCGCCTGCCTCTGCCTCCTGGTGCAGCCGCAAGGGCTCCGTCAGTGTTTTGGAAGCGGGCGCGGGACCCAGAAGGACCCACGCCGCCGGCAGAGCCTCGTCAAGCGGCAGCGGCGGGGAGGCCAGATGAACACGCTCCACCGGACCCGCGGCAGATGGCAGCGCCGCAGGGGCCAACCGGCTCAGCGCCGGTGGCGGAGCCCCGGCGGTCGGCAGCAGTGCCGAGGCCCCGTGCACTCCCCCATCCACCCCTGCCGCGGGCAAATGCGAGGCGAGGGATACCGGAAAGTCCCACCGCTTGCGCAGTAGCGCCAGTGGGACCTATTTCCAACCTCAGTCGGAGCGGCTCCGCCACCCCCCCTCGAGGGTCGGATGCCCCGGCCGCCGCCGATCCTAAAGCCGCAGCCTCCGCATCCAATCGCAGCTGCGAATGCAGCTCCCCGGTCGCGGCAGCCAAGGGGTCTCCGCCTGCCGGAGCCCTAATGGTGCTCGCTCCGATTTCCAGCTGCAGCTGCGCCGGGCGCGTCAGCGGCACCGCCGCATCCGCTGCGGGGATGAGAGAAAAATCCACTGCCGGCGACTTGTTCGCCGCTGCCTAGGCAGGCGCCGGTCCGGCAACTGCCCCGGCCACCGCTGCACCGCCAGCACCCCCAACTGCCTCCGCCACGCCGCTCGCCGCAACCTCCGCCGCGCCGCCGACCCCCGGGGAAACCGGCTGCGGGGACCACTGTTCCCCAGGCGGCAGCGGTCCCTCCCAATACCGCGGTAGCGAGGTTTGGGAGTCGTGCCGTCTTGCATGGGCTGACGGACGCGGGGGGCATGGCATTGTGAAATGTGAGGTTGTGTTTCGTGTCAGGTAAAAAAAAAGAAAAAAAAAAGAAAAAAAAAGGTGGCCTGTGTAGTTGTTGTGAAATGTGTGGAATGAGGCCACGGGACAGTTATAAAAATGAGTTTTAATAAACAAAGGAAAAAGCATGGAAAGAGGCTTTTTGGACAAATATTTTGCATGCTGATAAGTGAATAATGTGAGTTTTAAAGTTTTCACAATATAAATTTTAAGGTTTTTTTAGGCCTTTAGCATGTAGGTTAGAAGAATGCATAAGTATTATTATTTGCTTTGAAACAAAATTATTATAAGCTTTGAACTGCTTTGTAATAAGAGGTTTTGAACTACAGCTTTAGAATGTAAAAAGTGGTAATCACCTAAATAAAAGAAGGAAGTGAGCTTATCTTAAGCTAAAAAAATTGAGGATCCTGGAAAGGAAAACTGGACCCCATCATCACAGATGCATGGTCCTGGTAAGGGAAGCTAGACATCACCCTCACTGATTTACGATCCTGGAAAGGAAAACTGGACCTCACTATCACAAATGTAAGGAAGCTAGACATCACCTTCACTGATTTACGGCCTTGGGAAGAGAAGCTGGGCCTCACCATCACTGATGTATGATTGTGGAAAAAGAAACTGAACATCATCATCACTGATTTACAACCTTAGGGTATAGAAATTCAATGTCACCTATAGGAGCTGATCACAATGGGGTATAGAAATTGGACTTCACAAATAGAAACTAGGAGGAAACCACAAAAAAACCTGCTGAGAAGTGCTTTATGAAGATGCTCAATAAATACCAGCAAAAATCAGCATTCGGTGTGCAGCTAGAGGGGAAACCTCCACTGTACCCAGCGCAGTGATTTGCTCATATTTTATCATTTGAATTAATAAATTGATTGTTGCTTGATATATTGGCTGAGTCAAGCTCTTATTCCTTACAGCATGGGGGAAGAAGCCCCTGAATCTGAACAATCAGTAATTGGCTTATTGAATACTTCTGCAAATAAAGGCCACGTTGGTAATAATGCAGCTGCTGTTTTATATTTACGTGTTGCATCATCAAATAACCTTATTCCAATTTGATCCCAGATATGCTTACTACATGCAGAAGATGAATCTATGTCTGGAAAATATTTTTGAGCATATATTAAGAGCTCTTTTAAATCCTTATTTGGGACTTCATAACCATTAGATATTAGCAAAGATCTTAAATGCTCATATATTTGTTTTTGCTCTTTAGAGATATCATTACCCGTATTTAGATTTCTTCAGAGCTCACCTATGGAAAATCGTAGGCGAGGTTTCTCACAAGCCCACCCCAGGTCAATCCACATCCTGGTTTTCTACTTCCTTTCAGCAGCAATTTGGGTCTCGGTTATTCTTCCTTTCAGGATTGCTTTCTTCTTTCCCAGGATTCCATTCTCTAATCCTCTGAAGACTCTCGACTGGCTTCAACCCCTGCTAAAACACAGGGCACCATTTGCTGAGATTTCAGCGCATCTTCATTGAAGAATAGAAGCTGGGTAGTGTGCCAGTTTCAGGCACACGAAGAATGAGGCAGGCACAGCAGGTCAAGGGAAAGCTCCTCTGTTTTAATTATCTGACTCCAATACTTATATACATTTGTACAGAGGTCAAGAGAGTGGTTACACAGGTTGCCACCTCTTTGACCTGGATGGTGAACATCACCATCAATCATATTTCTCCTCCCAGAGCAGAAATATGTAAACAATAGATAATTTCTAAAAAGATACATTGTTTTCTTGAAGCTGCATGAGAATCTGCACTGCAAGATTTCAAACACTTGCAAGCAAGAAAACTGAGGGCAACAGGGTAGTTGTAAAAGAAGTCCTTTATTTCATCCTTGCATCAGTCCCATGAAGGCAAAGTGTTAGTCCATAGCAGTATGCAGAAGCCTTGTAACATAGTCTCTAAGTCCCAAGCAGAAGTGGTTGCACCTTATCAGCAGCAAAGGCAACAGCAGCAACAGTACCCCAATTCTGTGTTCCCTAAGCGTGCTTTTTTCTAAGATTCTTAGTACATTCTATTCTAATTTTAGCCAATCAGGCTTAAACACGAACTCTACAAAAATGTTGGACCTATCCTATTACCAGGGTTTGTTGCCTGATACCCAGAGTAAAACACAAACCAACAGAGTTGATTTATGTGGTGCTTTATTAGGGCCCGGGGACCTGAGGACTAGCGTCCCAAGTCAGGATCCCAAAGACCCTCATTTTACAATCAGCTTTTATATCCTTTTACAACTGATTACTTCATTAGTGTACGTGCAAAACCCCACATCCCAAGTTACAATAGATACATATATCAAAATCAAATTACACTCCTTGAAGTCATAAATTTCACATGGTTGTCTGCTCCAAGACTATGGTTTAGCTCCTGTGGTCAAACTCCCACCACCAGATACCCATGGCTATGTTATACTTTAACTTAATCTCATGGAAACATCTAACAATTTCTACCTGTTCTGTTCTTAGCTAAGCCTTTTAAGTCTCAGGAACCTCAGTACATTCCCATGGCACATTCCCAGGATTCGGGCCTACTTCTAACAGGGCAATCTTCAAGCGTTAGCATGACTACTACTACTTCATTATTTAATTTCTTCCAACCCCCCTTTGGTAACAGGTTGACCTGAGATAAAAAGGAAGTCGGAGTATAGAGAGAACGCAGATCAAGCCAATATGGTTAACAGCTACATTCTGCTTTATTTAGCTAAGATGGTTACTTTTATACATTTCCATATAGTTTACAATTCACAGCAGCTCTTCATTGGCATACAGCAGAGAGAAGTATGAAAACACACTTTATTTTACTAACTCTTAAGGTGGCTATCACATGCTCACTAACAAGTCTATTCAGTGACCTTCACAACCCAATTATCTTTCCCTGACACCTTAACTACTAATTTCTAACTGCGCCACACTTGGCTAAGAATTTCTAGCTGCGTCACAGGCTTCAAGGCCTCACTCAGGCCCCTGTTAAGGCCTCAACTCGGGTAGTTCAAGGCCTAGGTAGACATCATGTCCACCTTCCCTGAGGAATTCTGCAACACTATCCTAAGCTAAAATTGATGTGCGTTATTTTTCGTAAATTCTTACACTAATTCTATGCATATAGTTCTATCTGTTCTATCTAGGAATTTCTAGCAAGGCTACATTATTTTTATTATGACTAGAATTTAACTAACTTTGCAAAAGACAATATCACTGAACTATAAACTAGGTGCTAGGTCTCTTACTAACACAGGCTCTTATTTTTAAGGCACTTAAAAATCCTCTATTTATTTAAAACTAAACTTGCATTTCTACCTCATGCCAGGGTGGATTTATGTATCTTAGTTTCTCAGAAGGTTTTAACTCAGTTCTCACATTTTTGGACACTCCTGGGCCTGTGTGAATGGGGACCAGGGGGATTTGTACCCCAACAATAAGGCTAGAGGCAGCCTTAAGTTCAGAGGGGCTCTAGGTCAAGGCCCACTTGGGCTTTGATGGGGACAAAGTTTTTAGCAGGGTGTGTTGCAATAGAACAAGGAGTGACAGTTTTAAACTAAAAGAGGGGAGATTCAGACTAGATATAAGGCAGAAGTGTCTTATGCTGATGGTGGTAAGGCACTGGCACAGGTTGCCCAGAGAGGTAGTAGATGCCCCATCCCTGGGAATATTCAAGGTCAGGTTGGATGGGGCTCTGAGCAACCTGATCTAATTGAAGGTGTCCCTGCCCATGGCAGAGAGGTTGGGCTAGATGACCTTCAAATGTCCCTTGCAACCCAGACCATTCTATGAATACCATGGCAGATGGTTGCCGTATACTGGACCTCCTGCCTACACCTTGTGGTTGGTGGCATCAGCCCGGCAGTCAGCTGGCTCAGCTCATCACCAGCAGTGTTTGGGCACCCAGCAAAGCCAGAGGATGTTTGTTTGCACCAGGACAGTGTAAATCACCCAAAGGAACTGGGATGGCAGGATTTGGGCTGGTGGCATTGCTCAGCATCCCCACAGCTGAGCTGGGATTTTTACTAAACAAATGCAAAATGATTTGGACATGAACGAAAAGTGGGTTTCCAGGGAAGGCTGGAGGAGAGCTCCCAAGGGAAAAACAGGGATAGTTAGAGAAGCTGGGAATGACAGCTTGTTGCATCCACTACCCAGCCTGGCAGGATGCTGGAAGAAGGAGAGGGCAGGGATTACTTTGCAGGCAAACAGGGATGCTCAGAGAAATGTACCATCAACCAAAAAAAGAGGGACTTTTCAAAACATAAACAGTTTGGGAGAAGAAATGAGAATGGCATGCTAGCTAAAAATAAGCAATAGCAAGTGAAAAAAGGATTAAAGAATCATAGAAGAAATAGTGAGCAGGAAATTGAAAGGAATTGTTCAGCAAACAATAAAAGAGTCCTTACTGTCTCCCTGAGACAGGCAGATGGCCCAGGGAGAAAGAAACCCATGACAAATGATAGCTGGAAAAGGGGCAATGGAAGGGAGCAAAAATTTTCAGACCTGGAAGATTTCTTAAATGGTAATTTTCCCTCTTTCTTTGCAGAAGACAAGGGAGGGAAAGCTCCCCAAGACAGGGATTGTATTTCTCTCCATGACTGAGAAGACTTTTGAGTGTCTGCAGATAGCAGCAAGAAATGTTCCTAAGAAGATTAGAACTCCTAAGATAAGGCAAAGTACTATATCCAGACAACAGACTCGAGTGTTAATGACAATGGGGAGAATATTGAGTTAGGCATTGTCTGCTACCTCTATGAAACCGAAAACTTTATTTGAAACAGCACAGACTAGAGTTGGACTTTTCTCACGTGAAAGGCTTAACTTCTGGTCTTTAAGCATCACTTTTTACCCTCAACATATATTTTCCATTCGCTGATTTCTGAAAATCAACACAGGTTTAGGAAGGCTCTTCTGTGTTTTTAAAGTGATTTGGGTAACTTGCTGTAGTGGTTTGACCTTGGCTGGGTGCCAGGTGCCCACCAAGCTGCTCTGTCACTCCCCTTCTCAGCAGAACAGGGGAGAGAGAACAAGATGGAAAACAACCAGTAGGTTGAGATAAGGCAGTTTATTAAAGCAAAGAAAAAAACAAGCAAAAGTTTGCTCACGCATAAGCAAAGGGCAAAGTTAATCTCTTCTTCCCATTAGTGAGCGATGTTCAGACACTTCCTGGGAAGCAGGGCTTCAGCATGCATAGTGGTTGCTCTGTGTGAGAAATGACCCTCACTCCTCAACTGAATTTTTAAAAATTTAATAAAGGACAATAGGGGACAAAATCAATAAAGCAAAAGTAACAGTGCTGCATGCATAGCTGTAGCCAGAGGCACACCGGTTAACCATAGCAACTCTTCTTATATACTCTTTCTATTGCATCAGTCAAATATATATTCATAAACTATTATACATATTCTAACATTTCTTTGAACTCATTTACATGTTCCAGAACTTTTTAGCATGGCCTCTCCTCTGAACCGCCTTTTTAAAGCATGTGCAGTTATCTTGGATGTGGTTTTGAGGGTCATGTGTCACCTCCTCACAATGGCTCCCTGTTCCATGGTTTCAGCAGGTGACAGTTGTTGATAGTCAGTGTCAGTAGCAGGGGTCCTTATCATGCCCATTCCTCAAATGTTATCTGACCATGCAGACGGTTTAGCTATTTCAGTCATTGCAAGTTAACCACAAGTACTCTAAATCAACATCAGCTGCTTCACAAATGTGTCTGAGTTATTTTAAATAATGTCAGTTAGTTATAAGAATAAAAGCATTAGTTATTATTTCACAACTATAGCTACTTCTGCAAAAGTTAACATTATATTATAATGCACAGCACATAGCATCCACTTTAATATTTGCGAAAGTCAAAAATATATGTGTTTATCACATCCAGAAGGAAAACATTGTAGAATTGCAAATGCCCCCCTTCCTCCTCCCTCCCTTAGCTTTTATATCTGAGCTGACATCATATGGTATGGAATATCCCTTTGGCTAATTTGGGTCAGCTGGCCTGGCTGTGTCCCCTTCCAGGATCTTGCCCACTCCCAGTCCCTTGATGGGGGAAGGAATGTTAGAGTGACAGCGCTGCTGAGCAGTAGCCAAAACACTGGTGTGTTATCAACACCCTTCTGGCTATCAATGCAAAGCACAGTACTGTAAGGGCTGCTAAGAAAAAATGAACTCTCTCAATCAGACCCAATACACTTGTCTTTAAGCATCTCCCTGTCAGTAATGTATTGCTGCATCCCTCTGTCAGGCTATTATCTATGTTTACAGACACCCAGTTGAAGGATAAAGCACCAAACTGACTCCCTAGAGATGCATAGTGAATGTGCTGGAAAAGAAACAACACTGATTTCCCAAGTCTTAATCTCCAGATCACTGCCTGCTCCTCCTGCCTCCATGATTACCATATTGACTTGCTAAGATGGTGTCTTTGTTTAAGACAATCTAAAGGGCGATACACAGGACTCTTTTAAATACAGAACTCCTTTAACATAAGTGCTTTAGTATAAAGTATAGACTAATAAAAGTTGAAAGTTGGCTGCTATGCCTGACCAAAAACTGCTTTTGCAAAACAAGAAGCCTAGCCCTGTAAGGGGCTATGATGATAAGTGAATAGGAGATGCTATGCCTAATGCTAACTGCTCTTGAAAAGACAAACCATAGTGGACTAGGATGATTAGGGAATAGAATGCAAGCTGATGGGTTTGGCTAACTGCTTGTCTACAGAGCAAAGGCCTAGCCCCTTGTCCTGGTTTAGGACAAATTAGGGGAAGGTCTCCAGAAGGAGCCCC
>JANPWX010011317.1:0-11154 GCA_024734555.1 Trochalopteron elliotii
GTGGTTGCTTGTAACTGTATATTCAAGTCCTTAAACCCCTTCTTAGTTACTGCTGCCAATCGTTCTGTTTGTCCCAATAACCTGTAAAGCATCTCTCTGTTCCTATAAGTAGCTATCGGAGCAAATAATGACTCAAGTGCCCAACCAAATTTTACTCCCCCTGATGGTTCATGCCATTCATCCTCTGGGCCTACTAATTCGTCCACTTCCCTTCTTATTCGTCTCTGGGTCTCCTCCTTAGTAAGTTCGGACTGTTTCCAGAATGGACATAAAGTGGGAATTCCTAGTGTAATTTGTGTCACTGAACCATCGATTGGCATATGGGTAGTCCATTGTCCATGTCCCTTAACCCAAACCAAGTTCCCTGGGCTTCTTACTGTGGTTGTTTTGCAGTCAACTCCCATTTTATTATCTCTTTTCATGGAATGATTATATCCTCTGCACTCACATCCCAGCTGTAACAGAACTCTCACAGGTAGCAAACCGATATGTTCTGGTGGGGTATCACAAGTAAAGATTTTGGTACAGTTCCAATTATCCTTAGCCTCCGTTAATTGTCTCCAATGTGCAGGAACATCTTTAGATAATTCATAACTTTGGTTCTTTTTCCCTATCCATTGAATACACCAATTTACTGGGCCTATATAACTGTATGTTTCCAATAAACTTGGTCCCCAGATTGTCTGCCACTCTTCCATAGTGGTGTGGTGAGTAACATTTTGGCATACCTTTTCATTTATCTTTTTCTTTGTTTGTATTTGTACTCTCGAACAGGGGTATGTCCCTGTTTCTGAAACTAAACAATCTCCCCTATCTCGAGGGTCCTCTATCCAACTGAGATAGCCTGGCATCTGTTGACATTGTTGCTTAGTTACCTCCTGTGGGATCAAACATCCTTCTATCCATCCTGGTATTGTGTGGGATACAAATTTACAATTCCAGGAGACATTACTAAATGCTTTGGGCATTTCTCCGACAGGTATTATTCCCCATGATATTGGGTCACCTGCTGAGTGAGGCATGGGCAGGCAAGCTGTAATGGTTGTGACATTTTGCATTTTCCCAAAATCTCGAATTAGTCCTAGCACCAGATTTTCTTGCTCTGGGGTTTTTATGGGATTCCTAATTTCTGTTACTTGCCTGGTGACTCGGGTTTCTCTCATATAGATGTGAGTCATTCCATGTTCCCACCAATCATCCTCCGAGACCCAACACCAATAATTTCCTTCATTATCATCCTTCTTGGCCTGCCTGATTACTAAGACTATCATTCCAATTCTTCTCTCGATCTGATATTTGGGTCCAGATTTCAAATTTCCCTTAAACCACCACCCAAAGTCAGTGAATTTCTTTCCCCCTGTGGTACAGCTTAAGATTAGGTCCCGGCCTTCTGTTGCTAGATATACCCCATGCTGTGGTCTAACGCTCCCATCCAAGTGAGGATTGGCAACTACTTCCCTCAGTCCATAGTTCCCGTCACTTCCACAAGTGACTACACATAGGTATTCTCCTTCAGCCTCCCCAATTTTGGGATCAGTAATGTTGAGCCACACCTTCCCTCTCAGTCCGACTATCCACCAGCTTATTCCAATGGTTAATCTTTCCCACATCTGGTCTGGGCCCATTTTCCACCATTTGACTTGTACTGTCCATCCACAATAATGGTCTAATTCAAAGGTGCAGTTTATTCTTAATGGGGGTCCATCCCACATGTCAACTTGTGTGTGGACCGGTACCACTGTGACAGGATTTTCCAAATTTTCCTTATTACTTATCCCTAACACTTTTACCTCAGAATTCCCATAATCAAAGCTATCCCTAATCCAAACAACACATGTGAATGGGCCTGTATGGTTTCTCCATGTTGTGGGTACCTGCAAGGTCGTGTTCCCTCTTTGTTGTTGCTCGTCCCAGAAAAAGGTAACCATTCCCTGATCCGCCACTTCCGGTCCCACTTTCCATCTAACATTTACTTCCTCGAATCCAGCTCTCTGGTTATCTGAAAACAAACAAGTTAGATTCATGCTCGCATTTTCAGGCACTACTACATACGGATCAACTACAGTAATTATCACAAAAGTATCCACATATAGGATTTGTCCCAGTAGGATGACAATTATTAGGATTTGGCTTTGAACACCATCCGGGTAGCAGATAGGGGTCGAACTTCCCACTGAGACGGAACTTTCTTGACTCTGGTGTAATGGATCCAGTTTCCGATGCCCTCGACCTTTACAGCGGTGAAAGTAGTCATGAGTACTTGGTAAGGACCTTCCCATGTTTCCTTCAGAGGTTCAGTGTTCGAGTTTTTAATATACACTTGGTCTCCTGGTAGGATATCATGAGCTGGATTTTCCAATGGTAACGGCCGATTCCACTGCAGGGCTCCTCTGATAGCTGTGAGGGTCTTATTGAGAGATAGGATATAAGTGAGTAAGATTTGGTCTCCTATCAAATGTGGGTCACCCTGATACACTGTAGCATGATAAGGTTTGCCGTACAGGATTTCATACGGACTTACCCCTACCTTCTCTCTAGGCTTTATCCTAATTCTCAACAGGGCTAGGGGCAATGCCTGAGGCCACTGGATCTTTGCTTCCTGACAAATCTTCTTAATCTGCCCCTTCAGAGTCTGGTTCATCCTTTCCACTTGTCCACTGGACTGTGGTCTCCAAGGGGTATGAAGATTCCAAGTTATCCCTAACATTCTTGCTACCTCCTGTACAATTCCTGCCACAAAGTGGGGTCCCCTGTCTGATGACATTCCTAACGGTACACCAAATCTTGGTATAATCTCCTGTAACAGTGTCTTTACTACCTCTTTTGCCTGATTTGTTCGACAGGGAAAGGCTTCCGGCCACCCGGAAAAGGTACATACATACACCAATATGTACTTATATCCCTGGGCTTTTGGTAATTCTGAAAAATCTATTTGCCAATAATCTCCTGGTTGGGGTCCCACTTGTAATTTTCCCATTTGCACTTGCCTCCTAGTCACAGGGTTATTTTTGATACATACCGGGCAGGTGGCGTTCACTCTCTTAGCCATTGTTAACATCTGATTTGAGATTACCTCTTTCCGCAGGAATTGAATCAGCGTTTCTGCTCCCCAATGGCATTTGTTATGTTCCATTTCCAGCACTGCTCTCATGATTCTCACGGGTAAAACTACTTGTCCTGTTGATGTTACATACCATCCTTTGATGTTTTTGCGGGCTTGTACCAACTTGGCTAGTTTTTCATCTTCTGGAGAATAGCTAGGTTTTTGTTCAAGGTAAGAAGCAGCTGGGTTAGTCCGTACGGGCAACAATGCTAATTGAGTCCATACTTCTCGGGCTACCTGTTTGGCTGCTTTGTCTGCCAGCTGGTTTCCTTGGTGTTCCTTTCCCATCCCCCTCTGATGTCCTTTTACATGCATTACTGCCACCTCCCGGGGTTTGTGGACCGCTTCAAGTAGGGCTAGAATTTGTTCACAGTGTTTGACCTGTGCCCCTTGCGAGTTCAAAAGTCCCCTTTCTTTCCACAGAGCCCCGTGCACATGGATTACTCCAAAAGCATATTTGGAGTCTGTCCAGATATTTACTCTTTTTCCTTGACTTAAAACCAAAGCTCTTACCAAAGCCCATATTTCTGCCTTTTGGGCTGATGTTCCTGGGGGCAGAGCCTTAGCCTCTATGACTTGGCTTAGGGTTACCACAGCATACCCAGCATACCGAGTTCCATTTTCAACGAAGCTGGAGCCATCAGTGAACAGTTCCCAGTCGGGGTCCTCCAAAGGCTCATCTCTCAAGTCTTGTCGACTAGCGAATACCTGTTCGATGGTTTCCACACAATCATGTACCAGTTCTCCTTCATCCTGTTGAGCTTGGAGAAATTCTGCTGGATTAAGACAGTTAGTTGTTTTTAATTCGATGTCGTCTTGTTCCCTCAACTGTGCCTGGTACTGTAACATATGGCTAGACGACAACCAATGCCCCCCTTTTTGTTCCAGTACTGCAATTACCATGTGGGGAATATACACTTCAATTTTCTTTCCCAAAGTCAATTTCCTGGCCTCCTGTATCAGAATCACAGTGGCTGCCACAGCTCTTAAGCAGCTAGGCCATCCAGCACTCATGGCATCCAACTGCTTTGAGAAGTATCCCACTAGGCGTTTCCATGATCCCAGCTTTTGTGTGAGTACTCCCACTGCCAGTCGCTGCCTTTCATTAACATACAGTTGAAAATCTTTTGTGAGGTCCGGCAAACCTAGGGCAGGTGCTTCCCTCAATGCCTGTTTCAGTGCTTGGAATGCCCTTTCCTGAATTCTTCCCCATTTTAGCTCAGGATCTTTTGCAGCTTCATAGAGGGGTTTGGCTTTTAGGCCAAAGTCTGGAATCCACAGCCGACACCACCCCACCATCCCTAGAAAAGATCTCAGTTCCTGATGATTTCGGGGCGTAGGAATGGCACAGATTGTTTGTATCCGGTTAATACCCAACCTTCGGGTCCCCTGGGAGATTTCGCAACCCAAGTATATGACTTTATCTCTTACCAGTTGGGCTTTCCCTTTAGAAACACGATATCCAGCTTGTCCCAGCATATTCAATAGTCCGATGGTTAGGCGCAAGCACACCTCTTGCTCTACAGTGGCCAGGAAAATGTCATCAACATATTGCAATAATACATAAGAGAAAGGAGACTCTCGTACCTGGCTGATTTTCCATTCCTCCAATTCCCGAGCTAACTGATTCCCAAATATCGTCGGACTGTTCTTAAACCCTTGTGGTAAACGTCCCCAAGTAAGCGGTTTCTTCCGTCCTGTGTCTGGGTCTTCCCACTCAAAGGCAAACAATTTTCTACTTTCAAATGCCAGAGGGATGCAGAAAAACGCGTCCTTTAAATCGATTACAGTGAACCACTGAAATTTTTCAGACACAGATGTTAGCAATGTATAAGGGTTAGCCACCACCGGATGGATATCCTTTGTGATATTATTAATTGCCCTTAAATCTTGAACCAATCTGTATTTTCCATTCGGTTTCCTCACCGGAAAGATTGGGGTATTGTATTCCGATTCACATTCTTGCAAAATTCCTAACGCCAAAAACTGAATTATCATTGGGGCTACCCCTTTCCTAGCTTCCAGCTTTAATGGGTACTGCTTTAATCTAACTGGACGGGCTCCTTCCTTCAACTCCACCACTACAGGTTGTGCAGCCTTTGACTTACCCGGAACTCCAGACTCCCAGACCCATGGTACTACTGCCTGCTCTATTTCTTCAGGTATACCTGTTGTTTGTGTTACCACTTGTGTCAGGTGCACACGTTCTGGGTCATCACTTACGGCAGTCTCAGGGCACCTGAGGAATGAAGCAGACGCAGCAGCTCAAGGGGAAGCTTCTACTACTACTACTTTATTCTAAAAATCTGACTCCATATATACATTTTTACAAAAGGCCAGAGATTGGCTACACAGGTTGCCACCTCTTGACCTGGATGGTGAACATCACTGTCCATCACATTTCTCCTCCCAGAGGACAAGAATGCAAACAATAGATAAGTGCTAAAAATATACATTATTTTTGTGAAGCTGCGTGAGAAACTCCAGTTCAAGAGTATAAACAACAAAAAGACTTCTGCATCAGGGCGACATCTCACCCTTTCTCCATTAATTAAAAGAAAACCAAAAAAGAAAATGAACATAATTCAGTTTCTGTTCATGAAGGGCCATCGGAGTGATCACTCGTGTCATCAACATCAGAGTCGTCACTCAATGGCTCATCCACTTGTTGACCTTCATCTTGATCACGGTCTCCTGACTGTCTGTTGACCGAATTCTGTCTCTGCGGTCTCAGGTCAGGACGGACACACTTCGCAGGTACCCAGCGTACTCCAGTATCTGTGGAGACACAAGCATACCTGCGCCCCGAGGCAATAAGGTCATAGGGACCTTCCCACTGCTTAGTGACTAGGTTTCGCACCCGGACCTTTGCTCGAGGCTGATGCATCTCATCCGGAGCCTGTAATGAAAGGTGGTGATTCAAGAAAACAGGGTTATTTGAGTTCTGCGGCACCGTGAGGTGATTGATTGTGTACAAAGCCTTTTGCAACCGACTGTGCGGGGTTTCACCCTGCATTCCCCGTTTTTGTTTTTGGAGAACACGCTTGAGTGTGCCATGAGCGCGTTCTACAATTGCCTGGTCCGTGGGAGAATGAGGGATCCCAAATTTATGAGAAACACCCCACAACTGCAAGAACTGCCGCACCTTCTGTGAGGCGTAAGCGGGACCATTGTCGGTCTTGATAGCAGAGGGTATGCCTAAAACGGCAAAGGCCTGCCTCCAGTGGGCAATGACATCTCGGGTCTTTTCTCCCGTGTGAGCCGAAGCCCACATCGCAGAAGAGAACGTGTCCACTGTAACATGCACATACTTGAGCTGGCCGAACTCGGCAACCTGGGTAACATCCGTCTGCCAAAGTTCCAAGGCCTTGAGGCCCCTGGGGTTCACCCCTGCCGGCAAAGGTGCAGCGACCGCTTGACAGTCATCACAGGACTCGACAATGTCACGGGCCTCAGTTGGCGTCAACTGAAACTGCTTCTGCAATGTATGTGCGTTTTGGTGGAAGAACCCATGCGATGCCTTGGCCTGCGCGAGTGTATCAGGCTGAGGGGCCACCCACGCTGGGTTAGCCAGCTTGTCAGCCCTCGCGTTACCTTCCGCTACAAATCCAGGCAAATTAGTGTGGCTTCGAATGTGCAGAACATAGTAGGGATGAACCCTGTCCCGAATTGCACACCACAGGGTCTCCAGTAAATGAAACAAGGCAGCATTGCTGACCTCCTTCAACACCGAATGACCCAACCACTGAGCAATGTCAGCCACATAAGCGGAATCCGTGATCAAGTTGAAGGGTTGCTGGGAAAATTTCTGAAAAGCCATGACGGCAGCCCTCAGTTCAACCAACTGAGCTGACCCATCCTCATGGCCCTCCAGGACCTTCCACTCAGATCCATCCTTCCAAGTGACAATGGCCTTCCCTGTTTTCCCCGACCCGTCTGTAAAGACGGTGGGTCCTTGCACTGGTTCCTGGCTGTTTTTGGGCCGCAAAGAAATTTGCACGGATTTTGCCACTTGCAGTAGCTTGTGGCTGGGCAGATGATAAGTGATCTGCCCGGTATAATTTTCCAGAGCACTTTGCAGTGGTACACTGTTTGCAAGGCTCCACTCAAAATCTTCCCATGATACGGGGAGCACAATCTGTGCAGGATCCGCGCCCATCAATTGCAAACACCGTTGTCGGCATTTGACTATCAAATGAGCAATGAGCTCAAACAGCGCCGTTGCTGTTTTCTGCGGCCGATGGGGCAAGAAAACCCATTCCAGGACGTGCAAGGGGTCAGACCACCTGTCACTCCATTGGCCAATTATGGCTGTGGGATGTAAATCTGGAGTGGTGATGAACACAGTGACATCAATGGAGGGATCAATGCGATGAACCTGTCGAGCTGAAATAGCTCGCTGAACCTCCTCCAGCACCTGATGTGCCTCCTGGGTCAACGTCCGAGGTGATTTCAAATCAGCGTCTCCCTTTAACAGATCAAACAGAGGAGACAACTGTGCTGTGGTTAGTCCCAAATACAGACGTAACCAAGTGATGATACCCACCAATTTCTGGGCATCATTCAATGTGCGCACCGAGTGCACAAATTGCACCTCTTGATGTTGGATTGTACGTTCCAAAATCTTGACACCCAGGTATTTCCATGGAGGTTTCTGCTGAACCTTTTCCGGAGCCACCTGCAGCCCATGAGAATGCAAAGCACGGAGCAGCTGAGGCTGAATCCCCTGCAACTCATCCTGGGTGGAAGCAGCCACCAGGATATCATCCATGTAATGATAAAACTGGGCATTAGGAAATTGCTTGCGAACTCCAGACAAGGCTCGAGCCACAAACCACTGGCACAGGCTCGGGGAATTTCGCATGCCTTGCGGCAAAACTCTCCATTGATACCGTTGTGTGGGCTCAGCATTGTTAATTGCTGGCACCGAAAAGGCAAATTTCGGTCTGTCATTGGGATGCAAAGGAATCGTAAAAAAACAATCCTTCAGATCCACAACGAGGACCGGCCATTCTGCGGGAAGCATGGTGGGCGATGGCATACCAGCCTGCAGCCTCCCCATGCTTTCCATCACTGCGTTCACATTCCGGAGGTCTTGTAACAACCTCCATTTCCCAGACTTCTTTTTGATGCAGAACACAGGAGTGTTCCAGGGACTGGTAGAGGGTTCCAGATGACCCTGGTCCAATTGTTCCTGCACCAAATCACGAAGGGCGACTAATTCATATTGAGGAAGGGGCCACTGGGGTTCCCAGATGGGTTCGTCTGTCAGCCACTGTATAGGAGGTGTCGGACATACTGCGCCCTTCAGTGCAGTGGCCCCAATTAAAAATCCGTCCCCAAGTGCACCCCCCACGCGGCCAGAGCATCCCTCCCCCAAAGATTCTTAGAAGTGTCGGTGACATGGGGCCAGACCATGGCCGTCTGACCCTCCGGGTTCATGATTGTCACTGGCTTCTGGCTCACGTAGCATTGCTTCGCTCCTCCCAGTCCTGAAACAGACGTTGCCACTGGGTCCAAAGGCCAGTCTGGAGGCCAAGCGGCAATGGACACAATCGTGATGTCCGCGCCCGTGTCTAGGATTCCACGGAGGTGAATCTTTGATGGCGTTGCACCAGGAATGGACAGGGTGCACGTCCTCTCAGGACGCTTCTTGGTCAGGGCAGTGGTCCAGAAGACCTCAGGCGGCCCAGTGGATCCAAAGCCGCCGTCTCCTCTCTCCCGAGTATCTGCCCTGCAGACAGAGGACTTAAAAGGCACAAGTTGAGCAATTCGTGTCTTTTCTGGGATAGTGAGGGGGGGAGTGGACGTGGAAACCATGGCATAAATCCTTCCCGTGTAATCTGCATCCACGAGACCCAGATGCACAATGATACCCTGAGTAGTGGTACTAGACCTGCCCATAAGAAGGGCACTCAAACCATCACCCAGAGGACCGAAGGCATCCAGGGGGACTTTATGCACTGTGCTGTCCTTCAGGACAACTGTTTCAGCGGTGCAGACGTCTAGGCCTGCTGAACCGCGGGTGCTGGCTGTGAGCTTGCCCAGCAAATCTCCATCGGCTCTGGGGACTGGGAAGACACTTTTGTCTGAGCGCGCTTCCCTTTCGCGCTCCGCTTCCCGTTTCCCGAGCCCGATAGAGGCTGGCCATTCACATGGACCGTCGCCTTACAGACATTGGCCATATGATTCGGCCTTCCACACCGTCCACAAAAACACAAAGGAGTTGCCCCCTTCTTCACTCTTCTCCCTTTTTTCCTGCTGGCCTGAGCATTTGCCTGTTTCTGCTTCCCACCCTGCTGCCCCTTCCAGGTTGGCCACAGGGTGGCAGCCACTGCAGCCACCTTAGAACCTGTGGTGCCCATTTTCACACAGGCTTCGGCCATCTGCGAGAGTGTGGGATCACCCGGAAGGGCCTCAATGATCTTCCTACACTCCTCATTACAGTTGCTCTTTGCCAAAATCTTGAGCAACAATGTTCTAGAAGCAAGATCATCTACCTGTCGCTCAACTGAAACTGTCAGCCTTTCTGCGAACCTCAGGAAGGGTTCGTCTGTCCCCTGAACAATTGTGGCAAATGACTGCTTCAGTGCAGACATCTCCATTGTCTGTACCAGTGCTGCCATGCCAATCTTTTGGCACTGCTCCAGTACCAAGGGCTCATAGGCGATTTGCCTATTAACATCAGCAAACTCACCTATACCCAACAGCATGTCTGGCCCGACCCCATACCTAGGGTCATTTTGACGAGCCAGCAGATTCTGTTCTGCAGCTTTGCCAGCCAATTGAGACCACTTGGACTCAAAGATGTCATACTCGACAGGCTGAAAGAGAACCTTGGCCAGACACCTAATGTCATAGGGTGGTAACACGTCTGTGTCTACCAGTCGTAACACTTGCATCATCTCAGGAGACCCCAGACCGTATTTCCCAACCCTATCTCGGAGGTCAATCAATGCCTGCCATGATAAATGAGCATGTTTCTTGCGACCAGCTTCCCGAATCACAGGGAAAGCTTGCAAATCGCCCAAAGAGGCAGCATCATCCTCCGAATCCTGTCCCTTAGACTCCACTGGGACAGGGACGATAGCTCGCCTCGCAGGAACTGCAGAGCTAGGGAATCCATCCTTGCCCTGCAGGGGACGCCGTGCCGAGCCACGACCACTCACAGCATCAGTCTTGGCTGGGACATCATCCCAAAACCGTGCGCGGTCTCGTGGCCGAACCGTCACCTGGCACGGAGGCAGTGTCCAATGGCCTGCTGAAGGGGACCCGTCTACCCGGGACCCTCTGCCACGAGTGAACACTGGCCTATGATCGGCTGTGCCGTCCCCTCCTCTAAAGGTAAACACTGCAGAGCCGGAACTTGCCTTTGCTTTGGCGGCAGCTGCACGCGCAGCGCCACCCCGGCTCACTTCGGGAGGGGAGCGCAGCGCTGGGGGGGACGTGTCCCGCTGCACGGCGGCTCCGCCAAGCGCCGTTCTCAAGGACACGGGAGATCCGGAGGGAGACGAAGCCACGGGGGAGGCGCCGCGCGTGATTCGCGAGCGGGGGGGGGTGTTGCGGGGGGTGACGGACTCACAGCCCGGAGGCCTCCGCAACCCCACCCCAGTCCTGCATCTCTCGGCGGAGTCACAGCAGCAGGAGGGGCTGCGGGCAACGCCCCCAAAGAAGCTCCGCCAGCCGCCCGAACTCCGATGCCAGGCGGCCCCCCCGCCTGCCACGGGGCGGGCTTCTCAGAGCGCGCGGACCAGGTCCGCGCGGCACAGGAATCCAGGGCTTCGTCCGCAGATTTCGCGGAACGGGGTAAATCTGCCCTGTCCCGTTCCACCGAGTACTGTGTAGATACACCACAATGTGGGCAATCTGCCGTGACCATCCTCCCCCCTCGATCCAGACGCGCCCTCGGTGCCTCCAGCGCTGGAAATGCGCAAAGGGGCGAAGCGGGGGAGGCACCTCCCTGCCGCGGCCGCCGAGGCACAGGCACCGGGCGCACTGGCGGCGCCGGTCTCGCGGGGCTTTCAAAAGCCCCGTGCGCCCCCGCACCCCGA
>JANPWX010011392.1:0-10014 GCA_024734555.1 Trochalopteron elliotii
TTTTGAACTAACCAAGTTGAGTCAGAGGCTGAATTAACTGTCTTTCGTATACATTTGAACACACAAGGTATAACTATTAATACAACTACAATCATAGCAAATAAAATAATTCCGAAACGGATCAGATCTTTGATCCATGCAGCAAACCCAAGTGAACCGAACCACTTGTCGAATGGAGTATCAACAGTCACAATCTTTCCCATATTGTCTCTCAGCTGAGCGAGTTGTCTATAAATGGACTTAGAGTGATCAGATAAATTCATGCAGCACATGCCTTCGAATTCCTCACATCCATGCCCTTGGGCAAGGAGGAGGAAGTCAATGGCAGCTCTGTTCTGAAGGACTGCATGGTGGAGAGTACCTACATCTGCGGCAAGTTCACTCAGCATGTTAGATGTTATGTTAAGTTGTTTTGACGTCCAACACGCTAAGGTTCGCAACTGAGTAAGAGCTTGTGCTGATGCGACTCCTGGGGCAAAGATTGAGGCTACAATTACCGTTGGACTTTGCCACAAATCAACCAAATCTGTACAGTGGGAATTCAAATGAAGAACACTACGTTTAGGTCGTCGAGGCTTTTGTGAGAATTTTGTGATTTGATGAATGGAGGGAGCAAACAAAGTTAATTTTCCAAAATAGCATGGACCTCCTGCTGCTTTTTGAGGCACTGCTGACCAGGCTCGATCTCCACAAATGAGGAAAACACCTGGTGGCAGTTGTCTTGCAGCATCTTGTGCTGGTGCTGCAAACTGTGTCCAATTGTTACAGTACTCTGCACTACTGTAATACAATGGGGACTTAGGAGACAACCAAGTGTTGCCAACTTTAGATTGTTTTACATGGCCAAATGTTAAACAATAGTTACCTGGTACAGAACCAAGGAGATCAAACTCCTGCGGCTCACCACCCTTGACTTTCAAATTTTGAGCAATGGCAACAGCTTGTGCTCCTAAATAATTTTTTGGAATTTTATGAATTTCGCACCAAGTTTCCGAATGCATGTGAGTGGATTCAACAGACTGGTGACACCATGCATTCCAGGCTTCTACTAAATTTGAATATATTTTAGTTTGGGTCCAATTTTTGAACTCTAATATGAAAGACAATGGAACGCCAATTAAACAAGTGCGAAATGGACTGGACGGTGTCGCTAAAGACAAACAGAATGAATCTTGTCCAGTTCGATTGGCCCATGTGACCCACATGTTCTCCCTTTGATCAATGTCCAGTACTGCAATTGCCCCTTTTACCAAGATAACATTGAAGACAAACAGTTCAATCCACAACATTTTGCTGGCACTTCCGGCCGCCTCTTCCAGGCTCCTGAAAAAAAAACTTACTTACTACTTATTTAACACACTCTAAAACTAATTTTGATCAGTCTCTAAATTGTCAGAAGGTGTTCCAGGTGGATTGTCGTTTTCAGGCTCGTTCTCTCCGTCAGGTGGGATCTTTGCCGGAGGACACGCACGGGTAAATCGACTCGGCACCCAAACTGGACCAGTTTCTGTGGACACACACATATATCCACGACCATTAAACAACACTTGACTTGGTCCTTGCCATTCACCCGTTCGCATGTTCTTATAGTACACATAAAGTCCTGGAATTGCCTGCGGCCTTCCCTCTTTCAATGCGTGATGATGTATCACGACCGCAGGTTCTTCTCGACCTTCTGCTAAACACAAGTAATTTAAAGTGAACAATACCTTAGATAATTTACTAACTACATCAAGGTCATCGGTCTGCTTTTGTTTTGCAAGATATTCTTTCAGGGTGCGATTTGCTCTTTCTACAATAGCTTGACCTGTGGGAGAATGAGGAATTCCTGTAGTATGTTTCACTCCCCATTTCTGCATAAATCTGGCAACTCGTTGACCAACATAGGCTGGACCATTGTCGGTCTTAATTTCCACAGGCACACCCATGACTGCAAAACAAACAGACAAATGCCTCTCTACGTGTAAAGCCTTCTCTCCAGGTTGTGCTGTTGCCCAAATAAATTTTGAGTATGTATCTACAGTGACATGGACGTATTTCAATCTCCCAAACTCTGGAACATGAGTTTCATCCATTTGCCACAACTCTAAAGCTTTCAGTCCCTTCAGGTTTGTGCCCAGCCCCAGTCCCGGTCCATGATGACTACATTGAGGACAGGCACGCACAATTCCTTGTGCATCACTCAAAGGAATCTGAAATTGTCGGTGCAAGGCTCGTGCATTTTGATGAAATGTTTCATCACTGTTACGAGCCCTTTCAAACTTGTTCTGAGGAGGAATGTGGACAACACAACTGACTGCTGCATCAGCTCGTGCGTTGCCTTCCCCCAAACCTCTGTTGCACTGGTGACTGCGAATATGTATGACACAGAAGACATGATGGCGCTGCTTCAAGATGCTTCTCAGTTGCAGAAACAATTCCCCAAGGCGCTGATTTTTGGTTTGCCTGATGAGTGCATCTTCAATTCTTTGTACTACTCCTACCACATACAAAGAATCCGATACAACATTGAGTGGTTCCTTGTTCCAAGTCTGCAAAGCCCAACACACGGCTTTCAACTCAAGGGTTTGTAACGTATCTTTTGCTTCACCCTTGATTACGTGTTGCAGCCATTCTCCTCGCTGCTGCCAAACACATGCAGCTTTTCTCGTCTTCCGACCAGCATCTGTGAACACTGTCCTGCCTTTCACTGGTTTCAGTGAACACAAAGGCCTTTCCAACCAACGATGACGTGTGATCAGATGCCACATCGGACCTTTTGGCTGCTTGTTGTGAACCACACCTGCAAAACCCATCAAGGCTTCTTGCAGGGCAACTGACTGTCTCATCAGCCATTCTAAGTCTTCATCTCTCACGGGAATACTAATATCTGCTGGTTCTTTCCCGTCTATTTCTACAATTCTGTCCCTGCCTTTTCGTATCAATGCAGCAAAAGCATCTGTCCTGCTCATGACACGACACCTTGGCTGGACAGGGAGAAACACCCACTCAATCACAAGTGCTGTCGACTCAAATTTCTGGTCAGGTCGGTCTTCCCCCTTTTTCTTTTGCCATTGAAAGACAATGGCAAGAGGACAAGCTTCGGCGTTGGAAAGAAAAAGCGACAAAGGAAGGAATTCTACACGACGAGCACTCCAACCATGTTGAAGCTTTTCTGACACATGCACCAAAGCTTTCCTTTGTTCAGGGGTGCAGATTCGTGAATCACTGGCATCATTCCCACGAAGCCATGGTAGAAATGGCAACAAGTCGTCATTGGTGATGCCTACAATGGATCTAACCCATTGCAGGTCTCCAAAGAGCTTTTGAGCATCATGCAAGCTGGTGATGTTATCATGCAATGTAATTTTCTGCGGACGAACTTGCGTGTCTGTGATCAGCCAGCCTAAATATTTCCAAGGCACTGATCGCTGTACTTTTTCTGGCGCGACTGTCAATCCCTGATGCTCTAAGTGTGAAATCAGCCAGTCTATGTCAGCTTGTGGCAATGGTCGCTTGGTTGCAATAAGGATGTCATCCATATAATGATAGATCACTGCGTCAGTGAAGTGTTGCCGAATTGGTCGCAAGGCCCAGTCAACAAACAGTTGACACATGCTTGGTGAATTTCTCATTCCTTGGGGCAAAACTGTCCATTCATATCTTTTCGATGGCGCTTTCCTGTTAACGGATGGCACTGTGAAGGCAAAGCGCTGAATGTCTTGTGGATGAAGTGGAATTGTAAAGAAACAGTCCTTTAAATCGATGACAACGATGCTCCAATTCTGTGGAATCATGGTTGGTGCAGGAAGGCCAGGTTGCAATGCCCCCATGGCTTGCATCTGTGTGTTGACTCTTCGCAAATCATGCAACAACCTCCACTTGCCTGACTTTTTCGGGATGACGAAAATTGGAGTGTTCCACGGACTGACATATGGTCGAATGTGTCCTGCATTAAGTTGTTCTTGAATCAGCTGTTCTGCAATTTGCAGCCTTGTTTCAGTCATGGGCCACTGCTCAACCCAAACAGGATCGTCATTCAACCAGGTGATTTTTAGGATGGGTGGCTGCTCTGCAGTGGCCACTAGGAAAAATGCTGATCTGTGGTTAAAACCATGCCAAGCTGAGACAATACATCTCTGCCTAACAGTCCTCGAAGCTTGACAGGCAAAGGCATGACGTATGGTCGTGCTACAATGACTTGATTGTCCTCAAAGGTGATGCGAATGGGATCTGTGCTAATTGAAGAAATCTTCATTCCACCCACTCCGATGATATGGTTGCTTGGAGTCTGCAAAGGCCAATCAGCGGGCCAATACAATTGATTCAATATAGAAACATCGGATCCCGTGTCCAACAGCAACTTCAGTTGGACCTCCTGAGACCCACGTTGCAATTGCACTGTCCTTTTTGGACTATCGTTCAGGTCCACAGTGAAGAAAACATCGTGACCAGTGGAACCAAACCCTTCAGCACCTCTCAGTGCTTCATCAGGTTGCTTTGGTCGCGAGCGATGTGGCAACAAGGCTTCAAGAGGCACAATTTGAGCAATTCTGCTGCCTTTTGGAATTGTCACAGGTGGTTGCAAGGCATAAGCTAAAATTTGAACTTGTCCCGTAAAATCTGCATCGATGACTCCTGGGATGACAATCACTCCTTGTTTGCTCGTGGAGGATCTTCCAAGGAGCAAACCTCCGATGTGAGATTTGATGCCATACATTGGACCACGTACATTGGTGGGAATCAGTGAAACTTTGTTATTTTGTAAAGTCACTTCCACATCTGTTTCTACATCCACACCGAGACTCCCCCAAGTGGCAGGCTTGTTCTTAACTAAAAATCCGTTGTCAGGGTCTTCTGGGTCCGGGCATCGATTTGTGTCTTCGCGCGGTGCCGCGACGCGCTGCTTTTCGAGTTTCCCGATTTTCTGCAAGTTTCAGTGGCATGCGTGTCAAGGTTACACTTGTTGCACCACACAGGTTTGCGACAGGTGTCTCTAAAATGACCTGTTCCTCCGCAACGAAAACAAATTTGCTTGTTACGACGTAAAGATTTGTATTTTGACCTTCCAGTGGTCAGGGCAGCTGCAATGATGTGTCCTTGCTGCTTGATGGCATCATGCATGGTTGCCACAAATGCTGCATTTTGATGACTCTGTTCTGCACGGGTTGCTCTCTCTAACATTTCATCAAGCGGACTTTCTTTTGGAAGGGTGGCCAAAATGGCTCTGGTACGTGAATTAGCATTTTCAAAAGCCAAAGAACGAAGCAAATGATCTTGAATGTCTGTTGTTAATTCTGTGGCATCCTTCAAAGCTGAAACCAATCTGTCGATGAATTGAGCATAAGGTTCGTTATTTCCTTGTTTAATTGTAGAGTAAGGAGGGATTTCTTCTTGTCTGGCACCAACAGCAATGCCTGAAGAGCCAATGACTGAGCAAGTTGATGCATTGCCACAGGAAAGGTGAGCTGTACCGAAGATGAAATGTAAGCTCCATGTCCAGTTAGCATGTCGGGCTGGACTGCGTACAATGGATCACCCACTTGGCGATGCTTGCTGGCTTCCACTGCAGCCAGACGCTTCCATTCCCGTTCAAAGATGAGAAGCTGCGATGGTGTGAGAAGCAGTGTTGCGATGCTTATACAATCAGCTGGACAAAGAAGCTCTGCTGTGAAGATGTATTGAATTATGTTTCGTGATGCTTCTGACCTGAGGCCATAAGTTGTAACAATGTCCTTGGCCTTTTGCAGCACCTTGTAATCATAAGGTTCCCAGTTGGCTGTTCCATTTGCGATCATGACAGGACGGGAAAGAGCATTTGCAGCATCCCAGTCCCCAGCCATAATTGCTGTTTTGGCTGCTGCTGCTTTCCGTGTATCAATTGGATTCCTAGAAACTGCTGGTAGTTGAGTTGAATCATGTTGTCCTTCTGGGTGGTGTAACAGTTGAGCAAGCTTTGAGATGATGTGATGCAGTTCAGAGGGATGTTGGTCCTGCTGTGAAACAGCAACAGACTGTAATTGTCCTTGTGGATGCTGCTTGTGACAGGATGCAAAAGCAGTCACTTTGTCCTCTGAGTCAGAGTCACTGTCAGTTGGAAGTGGACAGCTGGCTGGCTTGAGACTGCACGTTGAAGAGTTTGCTCCTGCCTCTGTCGTTGTTGTGTGAGCTGTGGCCGCTGATGCTGTGCAGCCTGCTCCTCCCCCCGTGGAGAGTGCTGCTCGGTCTGTGTCAGTGCTGCTGCGGGGGGAGCAAATCCCCCCCTCCAGGCCAATCTGCGTCGGCGCGTGCTGAAGAGAGGATTGATCCACCCCCACTGGCACGTCACTGTTGTCTCCGCCTGCTGCTCCGCCTCTGTGTTGCGTCATCTGGGTCTGCCCATCTCCGCCCTCAGCTCCGCCTGAGTGTCCGCCTGTGTCTCCGCCCTCAGCTCCTCCTGAGTCTCCACCCATGTCTCCGCCTCAGACCATGCCTCCCAAATGGGGCTGCAGAGCCACTTCCTGTTTGCTCTCAGACTGTTCGAGCAACCGAGGAGACCACTGCTCCGGCTGAGCTACTTGTTTAAGGACAGCTCGTGGGGTAGAACTGACTGGAGCACTCAAACCACGAATCGGATGTTCACCCAGACCGAAAAACCTCACAACTTTGGCAGGTTTCTGAGGAGGAATAGTTGGAATTCCTGCCTCGCCTCCTCCCACTCCCTCGAAAGCTTGGACTGCTGCCACCGCCGCATTTTTCTCAGCTAACAAGACACGCAGGGTATTAATCACTTTTTTCCAGACCGCTCCAAGGTCATGGGCGAGTTTCGCCTCCTTGCCTCCTGACAGAGACGAATCCCAGAGTAACTCCCCAATCTCACGCCACTCTGAGACACTAAAAACCAACGATGAATCACACAACTTTCCCCGTTTCCACGCCCACAGGGCTATCTGTTCAATCTCAGTCTCTTTCACCTTTTGCCCTCTCTTAGAAAGGATAGCAAACAAAAGGTGAATGGCCACTGCCAATTCGGGCTCCATGCCAGATGTTTCACGTCACTGTCTGCTGCACGGCAGCTTACCTTCTTCCCACAGGCTGGTGCTGACGCTGCTCCTCGGCGCCGAGCTGCTGTGAGAGATTCCAAACTTCCCGCTTCGTCTCGTTCGACCACACAGATTCAGTCAAGCACGAAGTCTCCCAGCGAAGGCTTGGACAGCATTTAAGCAAAAGCCTTCTCCAGAGCCAAGTATCTAAACGCGCTCTGGCCCCAGAGCCAAGTATTTAAACGCGCTCTGGTCAGTGCCTCCGTCTAGATGGTCGTCGACATCGATGTTTTCGATAAGGCACACTCTCAGGTCCCTGTGATCAGGCGCCAATATATTACCAGGGTTGGCCTGAGATAAAAAGGAAGTTGGAGTATAGAGAGAACGGAGATCAAGCCAATATGGTTAACAGCTACGTTCTACTTTATTCAGCTAAGATGGCTACATTTATACAGTTCCATATAGTTTACAAATCACAGCAGCTCTCTATTGGCACACAGCAGAGAGAAGTACGACATCATACTTTATTTTACTAACTCTTAAGGTGGCTATCACGTGCCCACTAACAAATCTATTCAGTGACCTTCACAACCCTATTATCTTTTCCTGACACCTTAACTGCTAATTTCTAACTGCGCCACACTTGGCTAAGAATTTCTAGCTGCGTCACAGGCTTCAAGGCCTCACTCAGGCCCCTGTTAAGGCCTCAACTCGGGTAGTTCAAGGCCTAGGTAGACATCATGTCCACCTTCCCTGAGGAATTCTGCAACAGAACTTGATGGACCCAAGGGTCCATTGTGACTCTGTAGGGCCTCATGGAATAGAGGGTCCATTGTGACACAGTGAGGCCTTGTGGAACCAAGGAGCCTTTGTGATACTCCAGAACATCATGGAACCAAGGGTGCACTGAGGCACAGCAGGGCCTTGTTGGAACCAAAAAAACCACTGCTAAAAGCATGGTCACTCATAGAACCAAGGAGTCCATTGGATCCAAGGGGCCATTGTGGCACTGAAGAATCTCATGGAACCCAGGGTCCATTGTAACATATCGGGTCCTCATTGGAACAACAGAACCATTGTTAACAGTATAGAAACTCATTAAACCAATGGGCCGTGGTGACACATCAGAGCCACCATGGAACAAAGGAGACCAGTGACATTTAGGAAGCTGGGGGTTGGGTTTCCTCTCATTTTCTTTCGTTTTTCTTTCCTTTTAACTTGTGGAATTTTTTCCCATTGAGTTGCTAAGACGCACAGATGGCTGGGTGCTTGAGACAGGGTTGGGGGGCGAGGTGGCCAGCCCTCAGGGAAGAAGGGTGTCAGGTGGCACTCCTCTGGTTTTTGGGAGTTTCTCTCAGAGGCACAGACATACCACAGGATGAGAGGTAGATAATGGATGGGGCTGGGGAAGTTGGGGGTTCTCGCTGGCTCTGAGCTTTGGGAAGAGAATTGTCGAACCGCTGCTTGGAGAAAGGAATTTCACCACCACTGCCACAACCCAGCTGGGAGCTGCCTTTCTTCTGCTGCTGGGCCCTGCACCCCCTTCCCTGCTGGGACGTCCCGCAGTCCCAGCTATCGCTGCAGAGTTTCTGAGACATTACGTCCACTGCCTCAGGATTTCTGCAGTTTCCCTGTCGTTCCAGCCTGCTGCTCCCCAGAGTCCTGCTGGGGCACCAGGACCAACAGCCCCAGGGGTTTGTGCAGCGAGGCCTCTCTTCCATCCCTCCCGTCTGGGACAAAGCCACCATTACCGCGCGCTCCCCGAGCCCGCGCCACAGCGCCCCCTGCAGCCGCGGGGGAATCATTGCACCTGCCCTGCCCACCAAGAGCCACCAGCGCCCCTGCTGGCTGTGACCGGAACTGCACCAAAGGGGAAGCTGCCCTCGGCCGAGAAGGGGTCACTGGGTGCCTGGTTCTGTTTGTTGTTGATGCCACAGTTATTGTTGTTTGCTTGCCTTGGTACACATGCTAGTAAAGAACTGTTATTCCTATTCTCATATCTTTTTGCCTGAGAGCCCCTTAATTTCAAAATTATAATGATTCCGAAGTAAGGGGATTTACATTCTCCATTCCAAGGGAGGCTCCTGCCTTCCCTAGCAGACACCTGTCCTTCAAACCAAGACTGAACCTCATGGAACCAAGGGTTCATGATGACACTGCAGAAACAAGGAGGCCATTGTTGACCCTATGGAAGCTGACAGAACCAAGCAGCCATTGTGACACTCAAGGGTGTCAGGGAACCAGGGAGACAATGGTGACACTATAGAACCTCATGGAACTAAAGGGTTTATTGTGACACTCTGGAGTCCCACAGAGCCTATTGTCCATTGTGACACTGTGGATCCAAGAAGATCATGGTGACACTAGGGGAGCTCATGGAACCAAGGAGCCATTGTGACACAGCAAGAACTTATGGAACCAAGGAGACCATCATGACACTATGGAAGCTCATGGAACCAAGGAGACCACTGGGACACTGAGGAACCTTATGGAACCAAGCAGCCATTTTCACACTACACAACCAAGGAGACCATTGCTGGCAGCCCAAAACCTCATGGAACCAAGGGTCCATTGTTGTACAGTGAGGCCTCATGGAACCAAAGGCCATGATGACACTGTGGGGCCCCATGGAAACAAATATTCATTGTGACACAGTGGGGCTGCTTGTTACCAATTGTCCATTGTGATACTGCAGAACTCAGGGACCACGGGGACAGTGTGGAAGTCCATGGAACCAAGGGGCTGTTGGGACACAGCAAGCCCCTGTGGAACCAAGGAGAGCATTGTGGCAGTGCAGAACCAAGGAGGCCATTTTGACAGTACAGACCCTAATGGTGCCAAGAGTCCACTGTTATACAACAGGGCCTCATGGAGCCAAGGAGCCATTGTGAAGCTGTGGGTGTTGTGAATGGAGAGAGAGCTTAGACAAGTCCTGCCTTTAACTCAGATTTCTGGCAGTAGCTCTGTTTGGAGCAGCCTGCACCTCAGATTGCTCTTGATCGCAACTTCTTAA
>JANPWX010011454.1:0-11371 GCA_024734555.1 Trochalopteron elliotii
TTAAAACGAACCATCACGAACCCCGCTTGTATTAGCGGATCGTGACAGCTGCCCTGTGTAGGATGGGACAGGTTTGACTCTGGGGGTGTCACTGCACAGACTCCCATGGCACCAACCAGTGGGATGATGAAAGGCGGGACCTCTACACCCCTGCCACAGCCCCATCCCTGGTTCATGGTCCTGCTGGCACACACACCCTCCCCCTCCTCCTCCTCTTGCTCCCAGAGACTACCACCAGCCTCCCCAGCACCCACGAACCCCTCATGGCAGGGCAGCCCCAACCCCAGCCTCTGCCCCCACCTTGGCCAAGGTTTGATCAGGGCCACAGCAGCCATGCATAATCCCCATGGATCAGCCTGCAGCTGCACTGTGAGTCCCTCCTGCCCCACAGTCATGGCTGAGACACTCCAGTCACACAAAGTCGAGGGGCTCTGAGCCAGGGGTGGCCTTCTTGCCCATGGTGCCAAGGCTCTGGAGCTCCCCATGGGACTACCTGCTAAGCACAAAGCTGCTCACCACAAAGACAAGAGGACTTGAAAAGGAACCAAGGTCCTTTTGCAAATATATCATCTTGAAAATAACAGTTTTGGGGGAAAATCACACTGCTGGCAGAAGAACCCAGCAAGGGGACATTCCTCTTCCCGTGACTCCTGCTCACCCCACAGCAAGGGCACTCCTGCCCCAAAAATTATTGCTGCATCTTACCTGCATCTTTTTTATCTTCTAACAACGTGAATTTCTGTGAAAAGAAAAAAAGAAAAAAAGAAAAAAAAACAGAAATATTTTTTTATCATTTTGATTCTCACATTTGTGGAATGCTACCCCTCACATCTGGGCTTGGTCCCTGCTCCAGCTTCCCCTCTGCCCAGAGGTGACCTGAGACCAGCAGTGCTGATCTGGAGCTGGGATCAGCAATGCTGCTCCAGCCACAGGACAAGCAGGGCCCTGGCAAAGGCTTCTCCCAAGGTCATCAGTCCCACTGGTTTTAAAACACCATGGCCACTCCCAAGGGCCCTGAGCACTGGGCAAACATGGTGTGCCCAGCATGCACCCACCACCCTGGCTCCCGAGGGAAGCCACGAGAAATAGGATTCCCAGCAGCAGAGCCTTGGCAGCATATGGGAGACAGCAGCAATTTGCAGAGCTGGAGGAGCAGCAGAAGCTTCCCATTCCTGGTCCTGAGGTGAGCACAGAGCCCAGAATGCTCCCCAATCTCTCTCTGGGTGCAGATGAGCCCCTCCAGCATTGCCACCCCACTGACAGGCCAGAGGTGCCAGTGGGATCACTGCAGGAATGCGCCGTGATGCTGAGCCGGACTTTCCTATGGACCCCCGGGACCCCTCTTCCTGACGGGGCAGCAGGGCTGAGGATGACCCAGGGAAGATAGGCTTAACCACGTCCCTGCTGCTGTGCTTCCTGCAGCACCGCCTGCCTGAGGGGTGCCATCACCAGGGCTGGAGTCATCGCTGTGACCTCACAGCGTGCCCGTGTCCACAGGGGAGGCCACCCATCTCCTCTGGATCCTTTGGCATTGCCCAATCTGTTCCCACACCTTCCTTTTCCCACGAAATCTTCCACCAGCCACAGATCCACCTCATTTAACCTGGAAAGCTTTAATCCCACAGAGCCCAGCACATTTCTTCCTGTTCAAGAAATTCTTCAGCAAGGAAGGTGAGAATTCCTCGCCTGTTCTCGGTGAGCAGCTGAGCAGCACTGGCATGGGGATGAGAGTGGGTCCAGGCTGAAGCAGAAGCCTCAGCCCTACAGGAGGCCACTGGTGTCCACCGAAGGCAACCAAGAGGGTGGAGCCCTGGCCAGCTGCACCACCAGACCCCATATTGGGCCAAAGAGATGGGCTGAAGCCAGTGGACTGCTGGGTGCTTCCAAGGAGGCTGAAACCCATGGGCACCAGAGTCTGTGCAGGCCAGGCTGGAGCCATCCCAAGCTGCAGCTCTGCCAGTGGCGATGCAGGACCTAGTGTCCATGTCCATGCCACCACCAGTACGATAGCAATGCCAACACACAGCACGCAGGGATGAGCAGGGTTAATGAGGACAGCTAAGCTCTCCAGAGAGAGCAGGGATGAGACAGCAGGGACAAGACAGCCACTAATATTACCAATGAATTTCACAAATGTAATTTTTAGACTCAACTATTTTTAGCATTGCACTGAAAGCCCAGGGGACAGCGTGCATTCCACATCCATTTCACCACAGCAGATCCACTCACCCAGCACAGCCTGGTGTACAGCACTGCCTGAAAAATGGATTTTACTACTTTTCCCAATCTGAAACTCCCAAAATTCACACTAACTATAACTCCACAATCTCCCCAGCTCACCTCCCACCACACTGCATAGGCTGGGACAGAATAAACCAAGAGTGATCAGGAGTAGGCAGGGAGAGTCATTTGTTATTAAGGTGACAGATAAAGGATTAAACCCTAATGAAAAATCTCAGATGCCATGCCATGAGAACTGCTGCTGCAGGAAATGAAAAACTGGGGGCCCTTGGCCTTGCTGCTCCTTTGTCATCCTGCTCACAGCTACCCTGACCCTCCAGGTTGGCCGCAGTCCCACAGCCACGCCATGGGTGACCTGAGCCTCTGGGTTTGGAAGGATGTCCCAGCCCAGCCGTAGGATGCAAGCAGGTATGGCAGGACCCTCTTGGCATGTGCTGATCACCCCAGGGGGCTGAGAGTGCACACACACGCACAGACACAGACACACACAGAGTCCAGCGCCGCGCCCACCAGGCACAGCCCCCTGCCCGCCCAGGGCTGCCGCAGACAGGACACTGTGACCCAGTAAAGGGCAGCAGGTGAGCTTAGGGCACAGGGACCAGCTGTCCTGGGTTGACGGTGCCTCCTATCCCAATCGTGCAGCTTTATCTCTATGTACTACACTGCTATGTCTAACAGCTGCCCCCCCCCCACGGCGGGCTGTTTTGCCGCGGTGGGGCTACTTGTTCTTTTGGCTTTTGCTGCTGGCTTTTGCTTTTGCTGCTAGCTCGGCTTGGCTGCTAGCTTGGCTTTGCTTTGCTGCTGGCTTTGCTTTTGCTTTTGTTTTTGCTTTTGCTGGTTTTCGCTGCTTTCGTTTTTTTTTTTCCTTTTTCTCTTCTTTTTTTTTTCCCCCCCCCCCCCCCCCCCGAAGATCATTGGACCGGCTCCGGACCTGACCTGGGAATAGCTGGGGGTCCTCGACGCCTGAAGACAGAAGCTCTGCGCCCTCCCTTCACAGCAACTGCTTGAGTATTTCTCTTTTCCCTTGTGTTGGGGAGTGTTTTTGTTTATTTGTCAATAAATAGGTTTTTTCCACTTCTCCTCTGAGGAATTCCTTCTCAAACCCAGAGCTGGGGGGGGAAGGGGTGGTGGAGGTTTGTTTTCTGGGGGGCGCTCCTTCTGGAGACTTTCCCCTAATTTGTCCTAAACCAGGACAGAATACTTTTGGTGCGTTGGCCGGGAAAGGGCCAGAGGAAGTGGAAAAAACTTTAATAATAATATTGGTGGTTCTAATAGCTTTGTGGGGTATTGGTATGGTTTTTTCCGGATTCATAATGTCATTTGGGGTGGAAGCCTGCCGGTATTTCTGGTCCCTAGGGTTTTTTGAAGTTTTAATACCTCTGTGGTACCTAGGGTTATTTCCTTACCCAGAAATAGCTCTGGTATTGTCCCTAATACGCAGTTCTTTTAGCCATGGGGTACTAACCAGAATATTCATTGGGCTGGGCTTGTTTGTAATGATTTACAGGAGGGTTATAAAAATGCTGGAATCTGTTCCAGAAGTGTTTGGTTCTTTGTTATGGGTGTGTACTCAGTTTGTTGGGGGAGAAGCAGGGGAAGGGGTTTTCCAGTCTCTGTTTTCCTTCTTCTCCTTTGGATTGCTTACATCTTTATTAGAAAATGTTCAGTCTCCCCTGAGTGTTAAAGAGACCATCTTTCTGGCATTTAATTTAGTAAGCTTTTTCTATACTGTCTGCAGTTTATACAAAATGAAAGCTGAGATTTCCAAAGGGGCTAATGCGATTTCTGATTTAGGAGTAAAGCCAAGCAGGAGAAATCTTGAGTGGAGTGGAAAATGGGAGAATATGGGCCAAATTTTAAAGGAATTCTCTGATCCTATAGTCTGGGACTTCCCATCGGAACAAATTCAGAACCCAGCTGAGGTGGCAAAGTACCTGAAAGAGAAGTGCCATGGTAATACTAAAGAGAAAAGGATTATTGTAGTGAGCTGGGCCCTGGCATATGTTTATCGTACTCTGCTAGATACCGCAGGGCAGCAGATAGAAGAAAGGGAACAGGGAGATAAATTAGTTACTATTCCAGTCACTCAGGCTGCAGCTAATATCCCAGGCTCCAGGCCAGTAGCTGAACTAGACAGTAGGCCTCAACCAATGGCTGTTGCTGCTAATACAAGAGGTGGGAAGTGTAAAAGCAAGACCGATCGCAAGGTGGAGGATGATGATGATGATCCAGGAGAAGGACCTTCACAAAAATCAGAAGCCACATCGAGGGGTATAGATTCTGGAGCCAATATTGATTCCTTTTCCCTAAAGGACCTTCGAGGCCTGAGAAAGGACTACAGGCGACAACCCGATGAATCTATAATTAGTTGGTTAGTCCACCTTTGGGATGCTGCACGGGAGGCTACCATTCTGGATGGCACTGAAGCGAGGCATTTGGGATCTCTGTCACATGATCCTGTCATTGACCAAAGCATGATGAGGGAGGCTAGCCCTCACAGTCTCTGGGAACGGATCCTGAACGGTGTAGCACAAAGATACCTGTGTGCAGATGACCTCTATCTGCAGCAGACACAGTGGAAGACCATAGAACAGGGGATCCAACGTCTGAGAGAGATGGCGGTAGCAGAGCTCATTTTTTCAGATGACATAACAACTAGGAATCCAGACTTGGTATCACGTACACCTGTAATGTGGAGGAAACTTGTGCAACTTGGGCCACCTGAATACGCTTCTGCTCTAGCAATAATGAAGCGGGATGAGACATATGAGACTGTGCTCGATATGGCAAAGAAGCTGCGAGCATATGCAGATGCCATGCATGGCCCAACACATGCCAGAATTGCAGCTGTGGAAACACATCTACAGAAACTAGAAGATAAGATAGAGGAGAATCACAAGAAACTCAGGGAGGAGATTAGAGAGGACCTCTTCCAAATTTCAGCAGTACAGATCAGAGGTTCTGGTACCCAACGCAGACGTTCCCCAGATACGGAGAAAGGGTACACTCGACGAGCTGAGTTGTGGTTCTTCCTGCGTGATTGCGGAGAAAACATGAGGAGATGGGATGGAAAACCCACTGCTGCTTTGGCACAACGGGTGCATGAACTGAAGGAAGGCAAGACCCAGAGAGGAGGTTCCACCAAAAGGGAAGCAGCTCCAATTGCCTGTAGGCGAACTGCCAGATATGATGATGATGACATGTCCGATCCCCTTGAAGGAACCTCTAAGACATATGCCCAAGGAAAGAAGGAAAACCAGGCCTAGAGGGGCCCTGCCTCTAGCCAGGTAGAGGCTAGGGAAAATCGTGTTTTTTGGAATGTGTGGATTCGTTGGCCTGGCACGTCTGAACCACAAGAATATGAGGCCTTGGTTGATACTGGTGCACAGTGCACATTAATTCCATCAACACATGTAGGGGCAGAATCTGTTTCTATTGCTGGTGTGACCGGGGGATCACAGGACTATACGTTGGTGGAGGCAGAGGTGAGCCTGACTGGAAATGAGTGGAAGAAACACCTTATTGCAACTGGCCCAGAGGCCCCATGCATTTTGGGCATAGACTACCTTCGGAGTGGGTATTTATAAGACCCTAAGGGACTCAAATGGGCATTTGGGATAGCAGCTGTAGTGACAGAGGGCATCCAGCAATTGAACACCTTGCCTGGACTGTCCGGGAATCCGTCGACAGTAGCACTTCTGAAGGGGGAAGAGCAACAGGTACCAATTGCCACCTCAATAGTGCACCGCCGACAGTATAGAACAACTCGAGATGCCGTGATCCCCATTCATAAGATGATCCGTGAGCTGGAGAGTCAAGGGGTGGTCAGCAAAACCCACTCACCCTTCAACAGCCCCATCTGGCCTGTGCGAAAATCTGAAGGAGAATAGAGACTGACTGTGGACTATCGTGCATTGAATGAAGTGACTCCACCGCTGAGCGCTGCTGTGCCAGACATGTTGGAGCTCCAGTATGAGCTGGAGTCCAAGGCAGCAAGGTCCTATGCCACTATTGACATTGCCAATGCATTTTTCTCCATTCCTTTGGCAGCAGAGTGCAGGCCTCAGTTTGCCTTCACATGGAGGGGAGTGCAATACACCTGGAACCGACTGCCCCAGGGGTGGAAGCACAGTCCTACCATCTGCCATGGACTGATTCAGACTGCACTGGAAAAGGGTGAGGCTCCAGAACACCTACAGTATATTGATGACATCATTGTGTGGGGGAACACAGCAGCAGAAATGTTTGAGAAAGGAAAGGAAATCATCCAGATCCTCCTGGAAGCCGGTTTCGCTATCAAGAAGAGTAAAGTTAAGGGACCAGCCCATGAGATTCAGTTCTTGGGAGTAAAGTGGGAAGATGGACGGCGTCAGATTCCCACTGATGTCATCAACAAGATTACAGCAATGTCTCCACCAACCAGCAAGAAGGAGACACAAGCTTTCCAAGGGGCCATAGGCTTTTGGAGAATGCATATCCCTGAGTACAGTCAGATCGTGAGCCCTCTCTACCTGGTTACCCGTAAGAAGAACGATTTCCACTGGGGCCCCGAACAGCAGCAAGCCTTTGCCCAGATCAAGCAGGAGATCACTCATGCAATGGCCCTTGGCCCAGTCAGGACAGGACCAGATGTGAAGAACGTGCTCTACTCTACAGCCGGGAGCCATGGTCTGTCCTGGAGCCTTTGGCAGAAAGTGCCTGGGGAGACTTGAGGCCACCCACTAGGATTTTGGAGTCGAAGCTACAGAGGGTCTGAAGCCAGCTACACTCCAACTGAGAAGGAAATTTTATCAGCCTATGAAGGAATCCAAGCTTCCTCGGAGGTGATTGGCACAGAAGCACAACTCCTCCTGGCACCCCGACTACCAGTGTTGGGGTGGATGTTCAAAGGAAAAGTCCCCACCACCCACCATGCCACCGATGCCACATGGAGCAAGTGGATTGCTCTAATTACACAGCGCACCCGTATGGGTAAATTGAATCGTCCTGGGATTTTGGAAGTGATTACAAATTGGCCGGAAGGTGAAAGTTTTGGTCTCACAGATGAAGAACCAGAACAAGTGACACAGGCTGAAGAAGCTCCACCATATAATCAACTGCCAGCAGAGGAGACACATTATGCTCTTTTCACTGACGGTTCCTGCCGCATTGTAGGGACGAACCGGAAGTGGAAAGCAGCTGAGTGGAGCCCCACACAACAAGTTGCTGAGGCCACTGAAGGAGATGGTGGATCGAGCCAACTTGGCGAACTCAAAGCCGTTCAATTGGCCCTGGACATTGCTGAGAGAGAGAAGTGGCCAAAGCTCTACCTCTATACTGATTCATGGATGGTAGCCAATGCTCTGTGGGGATGGCTAGAGAGGTGGAAAAAGGCTAATTGGCAGCGTAGAGGAAAACCAATTTGGGCTGCTGAAGAGTGGAGAGACATTGCTACCAGGGTAGGGAGACAACCTGTGAAAGTCCGCCATGTAGATGCTCATATCCCCAAGAGTAGAGCTAATGAGGAGCACCAAAACAATGAGCAGGCAGATCGGGCTGCAAAGATAGAGGTGTCAAAGATAGACTTAGATTGGGAACACAAGGGAGAGCTGTTCCTAGCCTGATGGGCCCATGATGCCTCAGGTCATCAGGGCAGAGACGTCACCTATAAGTGGGCATGAGACCGAGGGGTGGATCTAACCTTGGACAGTATTTCTCAGGTTATCCACGATTGTGAGATGTGTGCTGCCATCAAACAGGCCAAGCGGGTGAAGCCCCTTGTCTTGGTTTAGGGCGAATTTGGGAGGAAATTTCTGAGTGGGGTTCTTCTGAAAAGCAAATTCAAACAGCCCCTCCCCCCAGCCGGTCTGGGGAAATAATTCTCTCAGAGATAGAGTGGAAAAAAAAGCTTTATTTATTTAACAAACAAAATGCCCACAAGCATAAAGAATGAATAATAATAATAACAATAATAATAATATGAAACAATAAAACCTCTCGCTGCTCCGAAGAGAGATGGCAAAACTGAGAGTCCGTGTTAGGAGTTTGTTTATCAGTCCTTTCAGTGCTGAAAAATGCCGAGCCCCAGCCCGGTGGGCTACGGGTGCAAGATCCCGGTGCTCTTCTGGGTTTTTCAGTCTTGAGCAGATTTAAACAGTCCCAAAGAAAAATAAAATAATAAAAAAAAAACAGTCCAGGAAAGCTTCTTTGCCTCAGCTAGCTAGACTAACAAGAGGAGAAAAAAAAACTCTCTCTGGCTGCCCTCTGTGTATTCGACGAAGAAAGAAAAAAAAAAAAAAAAAGAAACCACACAGTCTCAAGGACGAGAGCAGATTCTGAGGAGTGAGTTTGTTTCTCAAAACAAACTGCGCGCTTCTTCTTTCCCTGCTCACTCTCAGAACCAGTCTTAAAGGTACAGAACACAGAACAGACGATGTGGGGATACAGGTATGATAGTCACCCTAGGACATTCCACCCCTTATCACCATATCGTCAACTTATCAAAACTAATTGAATTTTAACTCTACAAACACACATTATGCATGCATATATCTATATAAAAACAATATACAGCTATATACAGACAAAGGCAGTGACATTCAACAAAAGTGATATGTACACATGGTTTTCATCCAACAATCAGATCTCCCTGAGGTACACATCTTGTTGTTCTATTTTTCTGCATTATCCACCATGTACAACTTGGTCCTTGAGCAAAGACAATCTCACGGATGGGTTTGTTTGTACTTGAGGTGGATTTGATCCAATCTGTCTTCCTTAGCAAACCTCTTGCATGTACTACAGGGACTTTATCTCCATCTACTGTATGCAGGAGCTCAGACTGGGCAGGGCTTGCTCTGTTGGTGGAACTTCGGGTGTTAACTAACTAGGTGGCTTTTGCCAGATGCTGCTCTCAGTTCTTGAAAGATCTCCCACTCAATGCTCTCAAGGTGGTCTTTAACAGTCCATTGAATCTTTCTACTTTCTTAGCAGCTGGTGCATGGTAGGGGATATGGTACACTCACTCAATGCCATGTTCCCTAGCCCAGGTATTGATAAGGCTGTTCTTGAAATGAGTCCCGTTGTCTGACTCAATCCTCTCAGGGGTACTATGCCTCTAGAGAACTTGCTTTTCAAGGCCTAGAATGGTGTTACGGGCTGTAGCATGAGGCACAGGGTAGGTCTCCAGCCACCCCGTGGTGGCTTTTACTATTGTGAGCACGTAGCGCTTACCTTGACGTGTCTGGGGTAATGTGATATAATCAATCTGCCAGGCCTCCCCATACTTGTATTTGGACCACCGTCCACCATACCATAGGGGCTTCACTCGCTTGGCCTGCTTGATTGCAGCACATGTGTCACAGTTATGAATAACCTGAGAAATACTGTCTATGGTGAGATTTACCCTTCGGTCTCGTGCTCACTTATAGGTGGCATCTCTGCCTTGATGACCTGAGGCATTATGAGCTCATCGAGCTAGGAACAACTCTCTCTTGTGTTGCCAATCTAAGTCTATTTTTGACACCTCTATTTTTGCAGCTTGATTTACCTGCTCATTGTTTTTGTGCTCCTCATCAGCTCTACTCTTGGGGACATGGGTATCTACATGACGGATTTTTATAGGTAGCTTCTCTATCCGAGTGGCAATGTCTTTCCACTCTTCGGCAGCCCAAATTGGTTTTTTTTTACACTGCCAGTTAGCCTTTTTCCACTTCTTCAACTATCTTCATAAAGCATTGGCTACCATCCATGAATCAGTATAGAGGTAGAGCTTTGGCCACTTCTCTCTCTCAGCAATGTTTAGGGCTAATTGAACAGCTTTGAGTTCAGCAAGTTGGCCCGATCTACTATCTTCTTCTGTGGCCTTAGTGACTTGTCGTGTGGGGCTCCACACAGCTGCTTTCCACTTCCGGTTTATTCCCACTATGCGACAGGAACCATCAGTGAAAAGAGCGTAGGGTGTTTCTTCTGCTGGCAGTTGGTTGTATGGTGGAGCTTCTTCAGCCCGTGTCACTGGTTCTTGCTCTTCTTCATCTGTGAGACTAAAGTCTTCACCTTCAGGCCAATTTGTAATTATTTCCAAAATCCCAGGGCGATTCAGTTTTCTAATACGGGCGCGCTGTGTGATGACAGCAATTTACTTACTCCATGTAGCATTGGTGGCATGGTGGGTAGATGGAACCTCTGCTTTAAACATTCACTCCAGCACTGGTAGTCGGGGTGCCAGGAGGAGTTGTGTTTCAGTGCCTATTACCTCTGAGGCAGCTTGGACTTCTTCATAGGCTGCTAAAATTTCTTTCTTTGTGGGAGTATAATTGGCTTCAGACCTTCTGTAGCTTCGACTCTAGAATCCCAGCGGTCGTCTTCGAGTTTCCCCAGGCACCTTCTGCCAAAGACTCTAGGACAGACCATGGCTCCTGGCTGCAGAGTAGAGCACGTTCTTCACATCTGGTCCTGTCCTGACTGGGCCAAGGGCTACTGCATGGGCAATTTCTTGCTTGATCTGGGCAAAGGCGTGTTGCTGTTCAGGGCCCCAGTGGAAAGTGTTTTTCTTGCGGGTAACTAGGTAGAGAGGACTCACAATCTGGCTGTACTCAGGGATATGCATTTTTCAAAAACTTATGGCACTTAGGAAAGCTTGTGATTCCTTTTTGTTGGTAGGTGGAGACATTGCTGTGATTTTGTTGATGACATCAGTAGGAATCTGACGCCGTCCATCTTTTCACTTAATTTCTAGGAACTGGATTTTTCGAGCAGGTCCCTTAACTTTGCTCTTTTTGATAGCGAATCCAGCTTTCAGCAGAATCTGGATGATTTTCTCTCCTTTCTCAAACACTTCAGCTGCAGTATTCTTCCACACAATGATGTCATCGATGTACTGCAGATGTTCTGGAGCCTTACCTTTTTCTAGTGCAGCCTGGATCAGTCCATGGCAGATGGTAGGACTGTGCTTTCACCCCTGGGGCAGTCGGTTCTAGGTGTATTGCACTCCCCTCCATGTGAAGGCAAACTGAGGCCTGCACTCTGCTGCCAGAGGAATGGAGAAAAATGCATTGGCAATGTCAATAGTGGCATACCACCTTGCTGCCTTGGACTCCAGCTCGTACTGGAGCTCCAACATGTCTGGCACAGCAGCGCTCAGCGGTGGAGT
>JANPWX010011463.1:0-10949 GCA_024734555.1 Trochalopteron elliotii
TTCATTTTTATAACCAGTGGATCTCCTGGGGTAAGATCCTCTGGTCCTCCTCAGTCACTTTTGGTGCAAGCCACCACCACCTCCCTTCCCCGGTTCCCTTTCCCTTTTCTTCTTTGTTCAGGACACTCATTTTTCCCGTGTCCAAATTTTCTGCAATTTGCACACTGATCTTTGCCCAGCTGGGGTGGCCCTTGCCAAGGTGGTTCTTGTCCCCACTTTCCTTTCCATTCCTCTTTTACTACTGGCATTAACATTCTCATCCCTTGGTTGTATCCTTCTTCTCGATTGCTGAAAACCCTCCACGCCTCATCTAACAAGACCTCTAAATTCCTTCTCTCTCCCAATCTGATTCTTTTCTTCTCCTGTTTCGTTTCCACCCAGATCTCTTCTTACACTCTCACACAGTCTTTTTTTAATCTTTTCCTTTTACTCTCCAAATCTCTGGGACTACATGTGATCTTCCACAAAAGTACTCTAAAATCTCTAGTTCAGGGTCCTCTTCTCCCTGTTCCCCACACTGAACACAAGCACTGTGTCTTCTACCCAAGGAACAACACCACTGCTCTCCACAGGACCCACACGTAATCAGCACCCAGGTTAGATGCTGCCCTTGCCTGCAGAAACAGATGGTCCCACTCCTTCTGTTCGTCTGGATATTCCGATCTTCTTGGTGCAGGCTGCTTTTAATCTAATGCAACCACATTCCCTGCAAAAGTCTTATATAGTCCTTCTAAATAAACCCTCTGGTGTCCCCCCTTATCACCCAATTACTTTCAGGGGTCACAAACTTCCAAGGGTGGAGATCAAACCGCTGGGGGAGAGGGACCCCTTCCAATCGTCTCATCACAGCTAGAAGGATTGTCACCAATGCACTATCTATGGCAAGGCACACTAAACAAAAAGCAAAACTCACAGCAAAAACATTAAAACAAACAGCACTAACCTAGAACAGCCTTTATCACACAAACCCTAAAGACAATACTCACAACAAACAATCCCTATAGAAAGCACTGCATCAAAGCAGAACGCAAAAACCCTTAAAACAGAACTCCTAGCAAGCCACACTAAACAAACCTTAAAACAACATGTGGTGAAAACAAAATATGAAAAGTAAAAATGCAAAGAGTTCAAAGAGTTCCCTCACGCACACGGTAAGGAAGGAGTATATATAAGCTGCAGTTTGATGCAGTTATGTCTTTCGACACAAGATGGAAATATTACCTCAAAAATACAGCACAGCTCCCAAACCCATGGTCACCTCATGAAGCTTTCAGGTACGCACAGAACCAAACACAAAACACATCTCAACTTTTAAAACTCACACACACAACCAAATAGCAGCAATAAAACAGGAAATCACTCGATTCACCCCCAGAAGTGCTTGTGATCCACAATCAACAAACCCCTCCCTCCCCACTGCCTTTCCCTCGGTCAGTGGTTTCTCCCGCTGGCCGCACGTCTGACCCAGCGGTTGCTTGCAAGGCCAGACCCACCAAGACCCTTTCTGTACACCCAGATGTCTCTGGTTGGCTTATAAGTGGGCTCCATGTGGGGCCCCTTTTTAAAGAAATACAAACTGTTTCTCCGCTGTTCAGGAGGCCGTTGTCTGCTCCAGCAGTGAGCGACCCCAGAAGCGGAATTCCTTCCAGGGAAAATCCTGGGGGCGCCTTAGAAGTCCATCCCCCAGGCCGGTCCTACGGCTGGGCAGAGAACGTCCCATCTAGGTTCCCAAAAATGACGCGTGGAAAGACTGAAACTCAGAGACAAAGTGAGATTTAAAGTATGTATGTGATTTATTCAGCACTGGGTGTGATGCAGGAGAGCTCCCAAAGGCATGCGCAGCCCCTCACTCACTCCCGTTCTCCTTTAACCTCTAGAATGTTTCATATGCATCAAGTGTTGCAATACACCTGTACATATTCATTCCTGGGCTCCTCCTCTCTCCACTCCATATGCTAATTGTCTTATCAGTCCTTTGTCCCTGCACCATTAACTCTGGTGGTCATCTCGGGGGTCTCAGAGATGGAGGAGAATAGTCTTCCTCAGAGATGGACTTCTGACCCTGCTGCCTTGTGCATGCCCACTGGTCCTCTGGTCACAGTCCAAGCTGTAAGGCCGGGTTTATCTGTTCCTGGGGGCCCAAGGCACCTTGTTATCTCAGTATCTCTGGCAATTTTGTATTCTTGTCTCCTGTTCTGGTAAGTATCCCTCTTATCAGGCATCTTTGCATTCCTCCTTGCTGTTCTTGCACATAGTCCTGTCTCCTCCTTCAAAGAGCAGCAATACACATCATCTGGATGCCGATCCTTTAATCAATATCTTCTAATTTCTATGATTAATATCCTCTAGTTTCCAACCCCATATTTCACATGGGGATGAGGGAGCTGGTGGATGAGCTCCCCAAGCTGCTCTCCATCATTTCTCATCAGTCCTGGCTCCCCAGGGAGGTCCCAGAGGACTGGAGGGGCCAATGTGAGCCCATCCCCAGGAAGGGCTGGAAGGAGGATCTGGGGAACTCCAGGCCTGTCAGCCTGACCTCGGTGCCCGGCCAGGTTATGGAACAGATCACCTTGAGTGCCATCACAGGGCACCCACAGGATGGCCCAGGGATCAGAGCCAGCCAGTGTGGATTTCAAGATCTGCATGGATGATCTGGATGAGGGGATTGAGTCCACCATCAGCAAATTTGCAGATGACACCAAGCTGGGTGTGACTGTGGATCTGCTGGAGGGTAGGAGGGCTCTGCACAGGGCCCTGGACAGGCTGGATCCAGGGCCCAAATCCAACAGTGGGAGGTTTAACAAGACCAAGGGCCGGGTCCTGGACTTTGGCCACAACAAGCCCTGCAGTGCCACAGGCTGGGGACAGAGTGGCTGGACAGTGGCCAGGCAGAAAGGGACGTGGGGCTCTGCTGGACAGCAGGCTGGACATGAGGCAGCAGTGTGCCCAGGTGGCCAAGAAGGCCAATAGCACCTGGCCTGGATCAGGAATGGTGTGGCCAGCAGGAGCAGAGCTTCTGTGCCAGAACTGACCTGCCCCCAGCTCTGCACACAGACATTGCTGCTGCAGCTCCAGAGGAGGGAACAAAAGGGGGATGTCCAGTGAAAACTTTGCTGGGAGATCCTTTAGTTCATTTAAAGCCACTGAGAGCACAGCTCCTCATTGGCACAGTCACAGGCCACAGAAAATTTGGAGAGAAACAAAACAAGACAGTGCACAAACAATGGCCTTGCTTTGGGAACATCATTTAAAACTAAAACACAGGAAAAAAAACACAAGCAAAGCAAAAAGTGCTATCAAAGATGACTTTTATTACAAGTGATTTGCAGAAATTGGCAACCAATTTATTGTTTCTGAAATCATCCAGTGATCAGTGTCCACACTGCAGCCTTGAGCTCCTGGTTCCTCAGGCTGTAGATCAGGGGGTTCAGGGCTGGAGGCACCACCAGGTACAGAACTGACAGTGCCAGATCCAGGGATGGGGAGGAGATGGAAGGGGGCTTCAGGTAGGCAAATGTGCCAGTGCTGAGGAACAGGGAGAGCACAATCAGGTGAGGGAGGCTGGTGGAAAAGGCTTTGTGCCGTCCCTGCTCAGAGGGGATCCTCAGCACAGCCCTGAAGATCTGTACATAGGAGAAAACAATGAACACAAAACAGCCAAGACATAAAGAGAGTGAAAACAAAAGAAGCCCAAGTTCCCTGAGGTAGGATTTGGAGCAGGAGAGCTTGAGGATGTGTGGGATTTCACAGAAAAACTGACCCAGGGCATTGCCCTGGCACAGGGGCAGGGAAAATGTATTGGCTGTGAGCAGCAGAGCATTGAGAAAGGCACTGGCCCAGGCAGCTGCTGCCATGTGGGCACAAGCTCTGCTGCCCAGGAGGGTCCCGTAGTGCAGGGGTTTGCAGATGGACACGTAGCGGTCGTAGCACATGATGGTCAGGAGGGAAAACTCTGCTGACATGAAAAACACAACCAGAAATATCTGTGCAGCACATCCAGTGTAGAAGATGTTCCTGGTGTCCCAGAGGGAATTGTGCATGGCTTTGGGGACAGTGGTGAGGATGGAGCCCAGGTCGGTGAGGGCCAGGTGGAGCAGGAAGAAGAACATGGGGCTGTGCAGGTGGTGGCCGCAGGCTACGGCGCTGATGACGAGGCCGTTGCCCAGGAGGGCAGCCAGGGAGATGCCCAGGAAGAGGCAGAAGTGCAGGAGCTGCAGCTGCCACGTGTCTGCCAAGGCCAGCAGGAGGAAGTGGCTGATGGAGCTGCTGTTGGACATTTGCTGTCTCTGGACATCCCAACCTGCAGAAAGAGCCATGACTGTGACATTCGAGGGGAAATTTCTCACAGAAAAATCAAAGCCCTTCCTCAAAGACGCTCTCCTGCCACTAAACACCTCCCCCATGTCTATGTCTAGGAGAACTTCCTTCACCTTGGTTGCTGGAGCCCTGATTGCTGCTGGCCAATGTTCAGTGAGGAGCGAGACCTCGACCTGCAGGACACCTTGGAGTCAGCCCTGAGCCCCAGTCATTGCAGAGAACAGTGAGGGCAGGGGCCAGTCGTGGTGTTTGAACTTGCACAAAGAATCTCCTCTTCATACACAGGAGCTGCCAGGGCAAAGGGATGGGGATTGCAGGAGTCAGAATGAGAAATTCTGCTGCACCTGGGGAGAAGAGGGAGTCCAGTGAGGCAGGAGGATATTCTGAGGCTTAGTGCAGACTGAGGAGAGCTCCTCTTTCTCTCCTGTTTCAGCTGCCCTGGACTTGCACCTTTCTTAGCTCCACTCCTGTGTTACTCTGGAAAGCCAGGAGACACTGCTGAGAGCAGAGGGATCCCTGGCACACAAAGTGGCTCCTGCCTTTCCCAAAGTCAGGCAGAGTCAGCTCATTCCCAGCCTGCCAGCCTGCCCTGCCCAGAGCTTCCCTGGGCAGAGGGATCTGGGACACCCCATTGCTGTGCTCAGCCTGCACAGGAGGAGCCCAAGGGCTGGGCCTGAGCCTGCAGCTGCAACTGCCATTCCCACAGAGCCTGTCAGCAATGCCAGGAGCACCTGGGCAAGGCAAGGAGAGAGAGAGCGCCAGGCCCTGAGGAAAAGCCTTTCCCTGCCCAGCCCTGCACAGCCCCTCCCAGGCAGCAGCAGGGCAGGACAGTGGCCCTCAGGCCCTGGTCAGCAGGGCATGGGCACATGGCAGGAGAGATGCCCTTCATTTCTGGGGCTGCTCTGCCGGCCCAGGAGGGAACTGAGGGCCCCGAGCCCCCGGGCTGAGGGCTGTGCTGGCTGGGAGGGGACACAAGAGCTGTGCTGCTCAGGGCAGTGTCTGCCCTGCAGGGCAGGGCTGGCAGGTGCCACATGTCCCCTGCAGCAGGGCTTCCCTCAGCACTGCCTCCCTCCCTCCCTGCCCATGGCTCTGCTGCTGGCGCTGTCCCAGGCCGAGCTGTTCCTGTGGCCCCGGGCTCCTTCCCTGCCAGTGCTGCCAGAGCCCAGCCCAGCCCTGGGCCAGCTCTGCCCTGCAGCTGCTCGGGGCTGCAGGGGTTAAGGAACAGCTCCCCCCAGGCCTGGGCACCATGGAAAGGTGATGCTGGATGGATCTGGAGGCTGGGGAGGTGGAGGCACTTGCTGAGGATCCCAGGAAAACTCAGTGTGATGGTTTAAGAGCCTCAGCCCCTGCTCTGTCCTGCACAGCTGAGTTTCCATTTTCACCAAGCTGAGACAGGGAAAAATGGGAACACAGATGCAGGAAAATAGGGACCCAAGCAGGAAACTCCTGCCCTGAATGAGCTCATGACAACTCTTCCCAGAAATGACCTGGGCATGAGCTGGAGCTGTGAGCAGCCCTGGCCCACACAGCACCCTCTCCACAGCAGCAGGACCTGCCCTGGCAGGAGTCACTCCTTGCGCCCACAGCTCCCCTCCAGCATCCATGGAGAGCTCCCAGGCAGGCTGAGAGCTGCCCCTGGCAGGTGGCAGATCCCCTGGCCTGGCCAAGAGCCCTCAGGGCTGCAGGACCTGCTCTGCACCACAGCCCTGGGCAGCCCTGGCTGCAGCCCCAGCTTCAGCCCCTGCAGCCGTCCCTGGCAGCAGGAGCCGTCCTGCCCTGTCCCTCTGACGGTGCCCAGGGCAGCCCCGGCCTGGAGCACATCCTCCCCCAAAGCAGAAAGGGCAGCAGAGCCATCCTTACAGTGCTGTCAGTGCTGTCCTGGGTCAGCTTTAGGAGATCCCTGCAGCCCGAGACTTGACTGTGACAGAAGTGGTGAAGATTTCTCCATGAAGAAGCTCAGAATTGTCCTTCCAGCTGCATTAAGCCTCTGTCTGCTTCACTGCTCTCAGGTACCTTCAGGCAGTGTCCTCAGCCCTGCTGGGCTTGGAAAGGAGCTGCTCCTCAGGAGAAATGTCTTTTTGAAGATCTTCTTGGTTTCCAGGAGCTTCATCTGTGCTAGAGGTTTAGCCTAGCTCAGCAGGACAGACACAGCACAATGACTTTAATGAGCCTCTTGGGACTTTGTGTTTTTTACAGTCATCTCAGTCCCTGAGAGCGTTTTTAAAAATCTCTTCAAGAACACAAAGTCAGATTGAAACTCCAAAGTTTCTTGAAGTTTTAATGGGTCCTACTGGGGGACAAAACTGAGAAAGTGTCCCCAGGTTCCAGTTAGAGCAGAACACTCCAGGCATGATGACAGGTGAGGACAAACAAGGCAAAGGTGTCTGATGCTGAGCAAACCTGGATGGGTTTCAGGAATACAAAGGGCCGAGGCCTCAGCCCCAGCCCCTGGCAAGGCACATCCTGTCCCTCCCTCAGTGCTCAGGGCTCTTCCCAGGCCACTGGGATGTGGGGATGTGCAATGCCAAGGGCAGCACCATGGGGCGGCCCCTGCCAGGCTGCTGAGCAGGGCCAAGGAGGCAATGAGGCCCCAGGGCTGCAAGGGTCCCTTGTCTCCTGGTCATGGCTCAGGCCCAGGCCCAGCAGCCATGGCCAAAGTGCTGCAGGAGTTGGCTGTGTCAGGGCCTTGCAGCTGCTGCCCATGCCTGTGCCCTGTCCAGCCCAGGCTGTCCTACGGTGTCCATGCCCTGCGCCTCTGTCCCTGCAGGCTGTCGTCATCCCCCGGCTGCCCCACCTGGCTGGGCCCTTCCTTTGCTGACAGCTCTGCGTCCTGCCTGCCTCTGCCTGGCCACACAGAGCCTTGGGCTGCTCCAGACTCCTTCTGGGAGATTTGTTGTATCACAGCCCTGCCCTGGGTGGGCAACTCCTTTCTCCTTGTTCTCAGTCTGGGCCTCCCCGTGTGTCCTTGTCATGAATACTTTTTCCTCTGGCTGTTCTCTACTATATCAAAAGGATCCACCATCTCTGAATCCACACTTCAATCCCTCCCAGGACTCCCGTCTTCTGTCCTCAGTCACTACTCCACTGAGCACAGAGCTCCTTCATCCCTATATTGTGGTCTTGCGCTTGAGGCCTCCCTTTCCCAGATCTTGGCAAATGAAAACATTATTCTCATAGTTTAAGAATATCTCCAGTGGCCATGGCCAGCCTGAACTCCCTGTCCTAGCTAATATTGTTTTGGAGCAATCCTTGGATATTCGGAATTTGGGAGGCAAAATTCTAATTTTGGCCACAGCCTCTGCAGAAGATTGTTTATTCTTTTCCATAGGATGGAAGATACAGAGCCCCATTCTTTCAGGGGCAAATGAGAGGGCGCCACCAGAGGCCAAGGCCATCCATGGCTGGCAGGTTTATTTCTCAGAGATACCCTTGCATGTACAAAGATTTTTCGGGGAAGCCAAATTTAGGCTATGGGTATTTAAAAAGAGGGGCAATTCTTTTCTATAGGAATGAAAGCATGGAGCCCCTGTGTTCCATGGAAAGATGAAAAGCAGCCCTTGACATTCCAAGGTGGACCCTGTGAGGCCAAACCAGCCAGACCTGTTCCATGTTCCCTTGGTTCTATGGGGCCCCACAGTGTCCCAATGGCCCCTTGGTTCCACCAGGCTCTGAGGTGTCACAATGGTCCCTTAGTTACACGTGGCCATGAAGGGTTTGAATGGTCTCCAGGGTTCCACAAGGCCCCGAAGTGTCACCGTGGCCCCTTTGGTTCCATGAGTTCCCACAGAGTCACAATGGTCTCCATAGGAAGGAAACAACCAAGGCCCCGTGTCACAGGGGCAGATGAGGGGCAGTCACCAGAGGCCAAGGGCAGCCAGATGAGATGGTGCTGGCAGATTGTGTCTGGGACCTATTCCTGGATATAGGGAATTTTAGGGGCGGAATACCAATTTTGGACATTAACACCTCAAGGAGAAGGATGGCTCTTTTCCATAGGGAGGAAAGCACGGAACACTGGTGTTTCAGGGGCAGATGAAATGCCACCAAAGGCCAAGGCCAGCCAGACCTCTCTGCCCTGGTAGCTTTTGTCTAAAAGCAACCCTTGGATATAGGGAATTTTGGAGGTGGAATCCCACATTCAGCCATTTCTGCGTTGATAAGTAGGATGGTTCTTTTCCACTGGAAGGAAAACACAGAGCCCAAGTGTTTCAAAGGCAGAAGAGGAGAGAGGTGGATCCTGGGAAGCCAAGACAGCCAGACCTGATCGTCCTGGCAGCTTTTGCCTGGGAGGAATCCTTGGGCATACAGAATTTGAGAAGACAAATCTCAATTTTCACTGTAGAAACCTTGACGAGAATGATGATTCTTTTCCATTGGAAGGAAAGCACTGAGCCCCAGTGTTTCAAAAGCAGATGAGAGGCAGCCCCCAAGAGGCCAAGGGCAGCCAGAGCTGTCTGTCCTGGCAGCTTTCCCTTGGGAGCAATCCTTGGATGTATGGAGTTTCGGAGGTAGAATCTCAATTTTGGCCATGGATGCCTGGCCAGGAAGGAGAACTCTTTTAATTAGGAAGGAAAGCACAGAACCCCAGTGTTTCAAAGGCAGATGAGAGCCAGCCCTCAAGAAGCCAAGGCCAGCCAGATTTATCTCTCCTGGCAGCTTTGGTCTGGGAGCTATCCTTGGATATAGGGAATTCTGGAGGTGGATTCCCAACTTTGGCCATGGGCACCTGGACATGAAAGGTACTTTTTTCCTGTAGGAAAGAAAAGCACATGGTCCCAGTGTTTCAAATGTATGGATGAGAGGCGGCCCCTGGGTGGCCAAGGCAGCCAGATCTGTCCCTCCTGGCAGATTTCATCTGGGAACAATCTTTCCATACAAGGAAATTTGGAGGAGGAATCCCAATTTTGGCCATGGGCCCCTGGAGAAGGACAGTTCTTTCCCACAGGAAGGAGAGCACAGAGCCCCAGGGCTTCAGGGCCAGATGAGCAGCAGCCCTTGACATGCCAGGGTCAGCCAGACCTGTCCAGCAGCCCTTGGGAGGCCAAACCAGCCAGGCCTGTTCCATGTTCCCTTGGTTCCATGGGGCCCCTGAGTTCCACAAAGGTCGCCTTGATTCCATGAGGCACCACAGTGTCACCATGGCCCCTTGGTTCTGTGAGGTTCTGTTCTGTCAGCAGTGTTCTCCTTAGTTCTGCAGTGTTCTCGGGTTTGGTTTCCTCACCCGAGATTCCGGCTGTTAAGAGTCCTTGGCTCTCTAAAAGCCCTGAGCCGCGTCGCGTAAAAAAGCAGAGTCTCCAAGGCCTTGTTTTCAGGTTTCTCGTGTTGTTTATTATTTGATATCTCAGAATTTTCTCTGCACCCAGCCGAGGTCCGGACAGCGGCTGGGACACGAGGCAACTGCCCCCCGGTGAGGCGGTGCTCTACTCTTATACAGATAACTACGTGTCTATTATTTGCTAATTTGTGCCAATGCCTAGTGCCTATACTAGAAAGGTCACTTGTACCTTAACCCAATCCCCTCAAACTACTTTGTGTCATCACTACCTCAGAAGATGGAGGACGAGGAAGAAGGAGAAGAACTTAGGGCAACACCCTAAATCCTCCATCTTGTCCCCCATTTACCTCTATACTAAGAATCCTAAAACTACAACATTTTTCACCCCGTGCTGTGCTAAGCTACTATTTTCACACCCTTGAGGTTTGCAATTCTTCTCCTAGTGCTGGAAGCTTTTCCCATGGACTAAAATCAAACTCGGTGTCTTTCCGGGCTGTGTGCCAAGGTCTCCAACCCCCCTGGACCGGCTTCACACCCCCCTGTCCAGGGTTCAAATTCTCTTCTTCAGGTCCCAGGTCACCCAAAGGGATGTCCTGGACTCCGACACAGTGTCACGCTGGCCACACAAAGGCCGAGGGGCTTAAAAGACAGAACAGGAGCTCAGCCCATGGTGTGAACCCTCTTCTCCTGGGGTTTGTGTCTCACTCATGCTGGCTCCTAGGAGCCGGTAGCTATATGTGTGTCTTTCTTTATCTCTTCTGTCTTTCTCTCTCTCTCTCTTTCTTTTTTCTTCTTCTAATCCTTTTTACCTGGAATGTTTTTTGGGAATTTTCCATTTTAGGGGTTAAATGTTTCCAGGTAAAATGGGTCAAGTAAATGAAGCTACTGCTACGATAAGAGTTTTATGTCCTATTGGATGTTTTATTAAATGCTTTGCCAAAGTTCCTTGATTTTCTGTATTTTGCCACTGAAGTTTTGTGTCATTTTGACCTCTTGCTCAGTTGGTTAAAGCATGGTGCAAATATCACTGAGGTTGTGTGTTCAATCCCTCTATAGGCCATTCACTTCAGAGTTGGATTTGATGGGTCTTGAGGGTCCCTTGCAAATAAGAATCTTCTGTGCATCAGTTCATCCTGAGGATATCTGGTTGACATTTCTCCTGTGCACCAAATTTGAGCAAAAGAACCTTTGGTTACTCCCATTATTTCAGTGTTCTGGGCTGTTACAGCCCCGCAGGCTCACAGTGGCCTCTTGTTTCCATCAGGCCCTGCTGTGTCACACTGGCCCTTGGTTCCATGAGGATCTGGAGCGTCACACAGCTTGATGACATTTGTCCTTGCTGCCCCTGCCATCCCAC